>PVKS010005170.1:0-87115 GCA_004027875.1 Aplodontia rufa | reverse complement strand
ATTGTTGGTGGAGCTGCAGACTGGTACAGCCCCTCTGGAAAGCAGTGGAGAATCCTTAAAAAACTAGGGATGACTCCACCATACAACCCTGCTATTCCACTCCTGGGTATCTTTCCAGGGGACTTAGAATCAGCACATTAC
The DNA here is from genome assembly GCA_004027875.1 of Aplodontia rufa. Taxonomy (NCBI): domain Eukaryota; kingdom Metazoa; phylum Chordata; class Mammalia; order Rodentia; family Aplodontiidae; genus Aplodontia; species Aplodontia rufa. The sequence continues at coordinate 86,974 of PVKS010005170.1, read as the reverse complement.
AGTGACACAGCAATATCCATGTTCATAGCAGCACAATTTACTATTGCTAGGCTATGGAAACAACCCCGATGTCCCTCACAGGAAGAATGGATCCAAAAACTGTGGTACATTTATACCATGGAATATTACACAGCAATTAGAAACAATGACATTGCAGCCTTCGAGGGTAAATAGATGGTTATGGAAGAGATCATGATGAGTAAAATCAGCTTAACCCAGAGATCGATTGTCTCCACTCATCTGTGGAGGTGGGGACTAGACCCTGGACAATGAGAAAGTTGGTCTAGAAACATGAGTTAAATTCAGATAAGATGTAATGCTTTACAATTTAATACTATTTTTAGAGTTATAATGGGAAGGGGAAGGGAGGGATAAGGGAGGGTAATGGGGGGGGGCACTCCTGGGAACAGTTGCAATGTCCAGAATATATACACATCTTATACACATTTTATATTGTTTTGTTAAAGTCTTGTAAGGTTGCTCAAAAATAAAAAAATTAAAAAAAAATAAAATAAAATGATGGTTAATTCAATGACAAAAAAAATGTGCAATCTAGCAGGTAATATGTCAGCTTGGGATAATATGTCAGCCTTGACCAATATGCCCCACTTTCCAAGTGGATTCTTACATACACAGATTCTTTATTATTCATATAATTATAATTAAAGTAGATTTAACCTTTATTATGTCCAGATACTACATGGGGACACTTGGGTCCAGTAGTACATATGACAAAATCCCCATATTCATGGATCTTATGTCTGGTGGTGGGAGGTGAAAAAACATATCTAAACTGTCAGGTAGAGAAAGAGGCAGGAGAGAAAATAAAAGAGAAGAGGAGAGAAATATGGCTTATGGGATTGTGGGTGAGATCATTTGAGCAGGAAGTCTGGGTAAAGTCTCATTTGAAAAGACATGGGGGAATCATGGGGTAGCCTGGAGGAAGAACACCCCAGGCAGAGGGAACATAATACTCAGCCTGAAGGAGCAACTGGGGGAACAGAACTGCATGAGAAAATCTAGCTTGGAGACGAAGCAGCGAGAGCAGGTCCTCAGAGCCTCTGGGCCCAGATGGAGCTGGGTGTGATGGGAAGCCACTGGATGTTTTGCACCAGGACTGATCAGAGCGAGGAGTATGGGCTTGTTTGTTTGATATGATATGTTTTTGAACTGGTGATTGAACCCAGGTCGTTGTGCATGCTAGGCAAGGGCTCTACCACTGAGCAACATACCCAGTCCTGGAGCTGAGGATTTCTAGGACTTGTTCTGTCTGCTGTTTGGTGGTGACCACAAGAGGACCACAGTTGGCCCACCCTACCCTACTGTGCCTGCTGCCTATTGTTCTCCAGAAGCAACAGAGCAGCCATGACACTTGCTCCTCTCCACAACTGGCCTGAGTCTGTCACTGAATCTGAATGTCCAGAGTGGACCAGGCAGAGAGATGTTGGCAACTGCCCAAGGTCCAACCCTGAGATAGGAGACAAGACTCAGGCCCTTCCTGACCATGCCCTCTGGGCAAGACAAAATCTCTGTCCGGAGTTTCCATCACTTCCTTACAGTCGTTCACATTCAAGTGGCTAAAGCAGATGGCAGCTTCTAGACACCTGTCTTCTATCCATTCCACTGATCTGAATGCAACGAACTCCATGAACAGGAGGCCTTACTGCAAGGTTCCTCTCATGAGGTAGAGCTGCAGCCAGGCCTCAGATCAGAATATCCCTGAAGTAGCAGGAACTAACTGCCAGCGTGTCTTGGGACTGGCATCCTGGAGCCCTAAGCCAGGGTGCTGTGAGGTCTGAAGATTCTGCCTGCTGACCACACAGGCCTGCAGAGAAAGAGCTAGCAGTCATTACTGCCAGCATGTCTGACTGAGAAAACAAATGATCTGGCTTCTGTTCACCTTCTGGGACTTAGCTTGAGCATAAAAACAAAACATTCACTCAGAAGCCATTTGATTCTTCATCATGAAAAAGCCTAGCAGGACCTGGCACTGGAGGGCCATTGACTGACTGCACAATGAATGAATGAACTTTGTGTTTTCAGTCAGCCTTTCCACCTGGGGCCAGGTAACTTCCTGCCACCCCCATTTCCTATTAGTGCCTTTAGGGTAAACACCTACCAGAAGCAGCTGTCTGAGGCTCCCTTGCTCCCAGGTGGTAGAAACTGTGGAAGTCACCTTCTTCTTTCTCTCTCTCTCTCTTTAAGAAAGAGGGACAGTGAGAGAGAAAGAATCAATTTTATTTAGTTTTTCATGTGTCTTTCGTTGCTCCGACACTTAGTTGTGTTTTTGGTGCTAGGGTTCAAACTTGGGTCCTGGCACAAGCCAGGCAAGCTCTGTAACTGTTGAGCCACCACTCCAGCCCTGGAAGCCACCTTCTTTAGTGGCTCTCCAATAAATTTTGGGAAACTTTGCCTTTTACCACCTTTGCCCTAGAGACCCTTTACAATTAAGAGTTGATTTGTTTACTGCTTTTGAAAATCAAATTCTATATAGAAAATAAAAATCAACTCCAAAAAAGAAAAATAATGATTTCCTAAAAGAATAAACATAGGCCAGGCTGAATGCATTGATGTAGCCAGTCACACTACATAGAAATAATGTTGCAAAATCCCCCTTTCTATAAATTATGTTTCTATAAATTATGAAATTTGTTTATTTTTATTCAAATGAACAAATGTTAAATTTTAAGGACTTTCTAACATTTCTTAGAATGAACGGAGAGTTCTTGGGGCATTAGAAATCCAGTGCTGGACTGTTGGTGGAACTACAGACTGGTACAGCCACTCCGGAAGGCAGTGCGGAGAATCCTCAAAAAATTAGGGATGGACTCACCATACGATCCAGCTATCTCTCTTCTGGGTATTTTCCTAGAGGAGTTAGAATCAGCACATTACAGCAACACAGCAAAATCTACTTTCGTAGCGGCTCAATATACAATAACTAAATTATGGAACCAACCCAGATGCCCCTCACTGGAAGAATGGATCCAAAAACTGTGTTATATATAATTACAATGGAATTCTACTCAGCAATTAGGAACAATGGTATTTCAGCCTTTGAAGGTAAATGGATGGCTATAGAATAAATCATGCTGAGCAAAGTTAACCAAAACCAGGGAATCAAAGATCTAATGTTTCACTCATTTGTGGAGGCTGGAGCTAAACCCAGTATTGGGTGAAAGGTAGTCAAACTCATGTATTAGACCCAGCAAAGGCATAACAACACATAATCTAGACAACCATAGCTATGTGGGGGGGAAGGGAGGGGAGGGGGGTAGGTGGGGGAGGGGAGAGGGAGGAAGAATAGGGTGGGATCTAGGGAGACAATCAACAATGTAGCATACTCTTTACCCCCCTGAGAATCCAATGATATTTATGTAATCATTTAATTCAGGAAAATTCAGAGTCTAAGCATTTATGTCACTTGTAGGGGCTAAATACAGAAGAGTCAAGAGACTGGGGGTGGGCAATGCAGGAGTAATTCTGATTTAAGAACATATGCCTGCTGGGGGTGTAGCAGTGGCTCAGCGGTTATGGCGCTTGCCTGGCATGCGTGAGTACATGGGTTCGAACTCCAGCACCGCATACACAATGAAGTGTCTGAGCAATGAAAGCCACATGAACAACTAAATAAAAATTGATTCTGTCTCTCTCTCTCACGGTCCCTCTCTCTCTTTTTTAAAAATGCCTAATACATTGTTACTTTATATGCGTATATGATTGTAAAATAACTCAACTTCTTAATAAAAAAATTTTTAAAAGAGACATCTTATAAAAAAAAAAAAGAAATCCAGTGCTGGTGTTTACTATCCAATGTATGATTACTGTTAAGTGATCAAAGGTCCAACACTGAAACAAACGAGGAAGGGAACACATACTCCTTTCATTAAATTATTTCTGTATTCCATACCATTTATTAAGCACTGATTATTTGTTAAGTACCCCAAGTCTTTTCAAAATATCAAGGGGCCCAGGAGTGGTGGCACACGCCAGGAATCCCAGTGACTTTGGAGGCTGAGGCAAAAGGATCACAAGTTCAAAGTCAGCCTCAGCAACTTAGCTTACTAAGTTAAAACTTTTTTAAAAAGGTGCGTGGATTTACTGGGGATAAAGCAGTGGTTAAGTGCCTCTTGATCTAATCTCTCATTAAAAAAAAAAAGAAGAAGAACAAGGAAATTAAAAAAAAAAACAAAGAAGAGGGGAAGTCTGAGGGGGCTGTATAAATTGTTAGAAAGTGGCTTCGGATGGAAATGATCCCTGATCCTCAACTAGAATTAGAATCCTGGCCCTAAGGACAAACAATGTGGGACTCTTAAGATGTCAAAGAATAACGAGCAGTTCCTGGGCCTGCCCAATAGTTAGCTGGGTTTAGTGAAAACAATTCACAAAGCAATTCTCACCTGAAGTTTGTCTCTAGATTTTCAAACTGGCCAGAAGTAATTCATTTCATAAGCACCCTCATGGAGAAATTTTAGTTGCAAATAAATAAATGAATAAATAATAATTAGAAAACATTGCTAATGATATTTTATTGAACAATTATAATGAAAACAGAAAGATGTTGATATCCACTTGGCTGCTTTTTTTTTCTTTTTTAATTTGAAGGCACACTGTTTAAAATAATTTACCCCTCTCCCTGTCAGGTTATGATTTTCAAGGTTAAGATATCCCAAATATTGTTTTTCCCCAAGAAACTTCTGTAAATCACAAACTCTTTACATTTAGGCACAACATGTACTGCTTGCTTACCAGGGTGATTTGGATGTCCTTAAGTGGATATAAGGAGATAGACAATTTCCCCACTTGAATTGTTTTTATTGGATAAACATTTTGTCCTCTGCTTGGAATCATGGGGTTGGAGGTAGATGCTTCGTAGTGAAACATAGAAAAATTGCAGAGCCCAAGTCTTTCAGCATAGAGGAAACTTTATCATTTAGAATTAATGTGAAAACTGTTCTCTCACCAGAAGCCAGGATGTGTCATGAGTCTTCCTGTAAGATCATAACCCAGAGTGGACAAGAAAGATTGAAATCAGCCAAATGGCTGAGTGCTCAGAGCAGAGAGAACCAAACCACTCGCCCAACGAACAGAAAGCTGCTCTCTGCCAACAGCCTTGCAATTGCTGCTTTAGAGACAGACGGTTTCAAACGTTCTGTTTCAATTCTCCTGTTGAACATTTTCAGTCAGAGAGATTGAAAGCTCTCCCTGCAATGGCTGTCCAAAGTCCTGATAGAAGAAAACCACAAAACACAACACACACAACACATACACACACATACATACACACACACAACAACAACAAAACCCCACAGGCATTGCATTCAGTAAGGGCTAAAAACAGTGAAGGCAGAGAGACAAATGAGAAAAACCAGGACAGAGAAAGCTGTATTTATTCCAACCTGCCTAAAATTCTAAGATGTCTAGTGAGGAGGGTTAGTACCAAAATTAAGCTGTATCTCATTTGTAGTAAGTGTATGTTTTTTATATTACATGTGGCCTGAGTATGAAGTAAATTAAACTGTATACAGTCTCCCTCAGTAGTATGGATACAATTATCTGGTTATTTATTAATATTTATGGTCTCCCCTCTCTTTTATTCTTTCATGGTGCTGGGGATAAAACTTAGGGTCTCATGCATGCTACACAAGTGCTCTACCCTTGAGCTACTCCCCTAGCCCCTGATGTCTTTCTAAACACATTTAGGAATATCTAAATAACATTTCCTAGTATTATGAATGTCATATTGATCTCACCGAACCTAACATGATTATTATAATCAAGTGTCAGGTGCCTAGAGAGAAAAAAATCAGATGCATAGACCTTAAAATCTTGGTCTTTAGGCAGTATGTTCAACCTACAGCAGAGCTGTCCTTAGAAAAACATAAGCCACATATCTAACTTTGAATTTTCTAGTAAAGGCATTTAAAAAGAAAAAGAAACAGGTCAAATTAATTTTATCAAGATATTAGCTTCAATAAATAATTGATTGACATATTTTACATTTTTTCATAGTTTTTGAAATTCAGCATATATCTTATATATATGGTGCATTTCAATTTAGACTCACCATATTTCAAAGGACCCAGGAGAAACAGGGTCAGGGGCTAGTGGCTACAAATCAGACTGCCCAGGTACATTGCATGCACTTAAACACAACACATGCATGTGGTGCGTGAACATAGCCAACAGCTGAACAGAGCAGAGAGAATACATGCATTGTGACCAAAATGTGCTGATCAATCCAGTGTTATTGCTTTTATTGTTTATTCTAATCAAATGAAGAATCACTCCAAAGAGGGAAAGCCTGAAGTTCTGATCATATTTTTCTAGTAATATTTTTGCACTATTATGATCCAAAGATTTAATTTAAAAGCCCTATAAAGCTGATTGTGTAGTTCAGTTGTAGAGAGCTTGCCTGGCATTTGTGAGACCTGGGGTTCAATCCCAAGCACCACCAAAGGTTAAAAAAAAAAGCAAAGAAATAAATAAAAAGCCCCATAAATTCCTGTGCTCCATAAAAGCTTGACAGCAAAAGGAGGCAATTTCTCAAAAGTGAGGAGCCGATTTGAGTGCCTAGATAATGAAAGTTCAAGAACACTGATAGAAATAACTATGAAAAGCAATTTAATCAGATCTCATAGTGCTTATTAAATCAAGAAGGAGGAGGACCTCTGTCACATCTCTGTCCTCAGATACTGAGAGAAATACTATCTGGAACAAGCGTGGTCATGCACAATTACACCTAAGAAGTGGCATTTCTTCAGAGGGGCGAGGGGGATGCCTCTTTGGAAGATTTCTTTGAACAGGACAAGAGGAGAGGTGCTACCTGTGAATGTTCTCTGAAACCCACTGTGACAAGTGGCTGCTATAAGAAAAACACACACTAAAAATACACCTAAGCACACCTCCTGGGGCGCGTGCAGCAAAAGAGTGTGAGGGAGAGAAGAGGTGACCATAAAAAGGAAATTGCAATAGAGAGAAAGACAGGGAGATTCCATACCCTCCAGAAAAGACAGGATGATCCTTGACCCATTAATTCAATGTATCACCTCTTCTTTGGCCGCCCCAGCATACTCTCCCATCTCATCTACTCCAGGACCCTCCTATAATTAGCTTAGCAATAAAAGACCCCTCCACCACCCAGCAGCAGCATGGACTCCTAGAATATGTAGTTAAAAATATTATTGTTTGGAGCTGAAGGTGTAGCTCAGTGGCAGAGCACTTGCCTGGCATGCAGGAGGCTCTGGGTTGCCACACCAGAAACACAAAATTTTTAAAAAGTACCACTGTTTGAAGTTCTTATCTTTCTGGGTACTTTAGAACACACTATTTTCTTTCTTTCCCATTTTATTTGCAGAGGATACATTTAACACCATAAACATAAAGGTTCTTTAAAAAGGAAACAAAGTTGTGAGTGATCCAAAAATGAAAAACATCACACAATCCAGTGGGGAGAGTTCTTCTAAGATTAAGGAAACAAAATACTCATTTTTCAGGTTCCTTAACTCTCTTCTGCTGAGTTTTCATGGTCCACATACACAAATATACAATTTATAAGATGATTACTTACTCCTGCTCTGAAAATGACAATTTATTTATTCTATCTGATTCACATGAAAAGCAAAAGTGTGGGCTTATAAAAAGAAGGAGGTGGTAAGGACTAGAGGGAGGTTTATAGACTATAGAACCATAGCCTCTAGAGAGCCACATTCCAAAAAAAGATTGACTTCACTTTTTACAATAATTAAAAGAGAAATGGAAAGAGAAATATGAATGTTCTCAAAAGAGCAGACACTGAACATTAGATTTTGGAGGCTTCGTATGAATTCTCTGCAATTCAATTACTGAATGGAGATCCAGGCCAGGATATATTGTTATTGTACCCGAGGGAAGGTCAGCAGGCTGCATTTCAGGGTCTCAGCTCCTGTTTGTCAAGAATGTAATGTAAATAAAGACTGGACTCCACTCAAGCTGCTATAAACTAATTTTCCAGGATAGCATCAAATAATTGCCAAAGATGATTAAATTTAATGTCCCCATGATACTTTAAGTTATGTCTCTGGGGACAGAGTCTGAGCCTAATATTTAATACTAAAGATATGATTAAACCCTGAAAAGTAAATAAACAAATCATGCCTGGAAAGAAAAAGCAAAATATATTCAGTGGCAGCTATCACGACAAGGCAAGAGTAATGTCCTGAATGCTTAGAAAAATTAGATGATGCAGAATTTCTAAGTATTTTATCAAATTACTTTTCTCCATGCAAATTACTCAAAGTTCAGCTATCTATACAATTCTATTGCACTATTGATTGGGATGAAATAGGAGGGCTGGTCATTCTAGATTGTGCCTCTCCAGAGTGCCACTGGCTGTCACCTGTCCCCCTCCCCCCACACACACACCCAGGGCTAGATTCAAGGTGGGCAGAGCGTCCAGAGGCCAGTCAGGTTTATTTGCACAAAACAGCTGTGATGTAGAAGCCCTTATAACTGGAATACTGGAATCCAGTTCCTTGTCCCAGCTTCCACCGAGCCCCCCCCCCCCACACACACCTGGAGATTACCCAGGGGCACTTTACCATTGAGATAAATAGAAAGAACCCCAGTTCTTTTGAGATAGTGTCTCACTAAGTTGCTGAGGCTGGCCTGGAGCTTGGCAATCCTTCTGCCTCAGCCTCCACAGTCGCTAGCATTACATGTGTGCGCCACTGCATCTGGCTGGGCTGTGCATTTTGAAACAAAGTTTTTTTTGTTTTGTTTTGTTTTTATTTAACATTCCACTTTTATTTGTTTAAATGTCTCTTATTTTTTTTTAAATTTTTTATTTTTGAACAACCTTACAAGATTTTAACAAAATAATATAAAATGTGTATAAAATGTGTATATATTCTGGATATTGCAATTATCCCCAGGAGTGCCCCCCACCCAATTACCCTCCCTTATCCCTCCCTTCCCCTTCCCATTATAACTCTAAAAAAGTATTAGATTGTAAAGCATTACATCTTATCTGGATTTAACTCATGTTACTAGACCAACTTTCTCATTATCCAGGGTCTAGTCCCCACCTCCACAGATGAGTGGAGACAATCGACCCTTAGATCTCTGGGTTAAGCTGATTTCACTCATCATGATCTCTTCCATAACCATCCATTTACCCTCGAAGGCTGCAATGTCATTGTGAAACAAAGTTTTGGATTTTGTTTTTGCCCCCTCCAAGTCTCGGTTTCTTTGTAACCTGGAGGCTGACCGGGAAGGCTTTCAGGATGGGAACCGAATAGAAGAGTGTGTGGTATGCAGAGGCTCAGAACATGCTGGCGTCTTCACCCCAATGAGTTACCGAGAGTCCCCACTCACATGGGGAAAAAGCTCCCGTAGCCCTGGGACTGGCATAGTGCGCTGGGGCGCTAAGAAACCACCAGCTGTCCCCACTGAAAGGTGACGACCATCTGGGCATAGGACTGCAGCGGGACCTGGCTTGAGAGACAGGACAGGGCGGCGCTGCGCAAGCTTGACCGCATCAGGGCGCTGAGTCGCACTCTGCCCGGGGAGGACGCAGAAGCACAGGAGCGGCGGGATCGGTGACCGGCTTCCTGCGGAGGCGGCCTCTCCTCGCCGCCCGCTCTCCTCCAGCAGGTCCCAGACCCAGCTCTTCGGGGCGCATCTGTTTAGACGCCACCGCGGGAGCCCAGATAACCAGCCAGCTCGGGGAGGACTCAGGCAGCAGCGCAGCGGCGCTTTGTCTCTCCAATTTGTTCAAGTGGGAACAGCCTTGGAGCGTGTTTCGTTTTGAATAGTAAAGAGCTACACAAGCTTGTAAAATTTTCACCTAATTAAATACCAAATTAAAATACCAAAGCCAAAAATCAGTTTGGATTTTGTTTTCATAAAAATGTATACACTCGTGCTGTACAGACCAAGGCGTGAACACGTTTTCCCAGAACTGCGCTCACCTCGGGAATCCCCTACCCCGGATGGCAGGAAGATGCTGGGCAGGAGGGTGCTCAGCAACTCCCCCTGGAAGGGGGTGGGGGTGTGCTCAGCAGTGCGGCGTTTGCCTTTGACTTGGAATGCCCTGAGTTCTATATCCCTGTATCCCAAAACCCACGACCCACCATACAGCAACACTTAACAAAGTAGAACTCCCATTGGAGATAATATGCTTGATTTTGGTGGAGAATGAAACACAATCGCAGATTCAGTAAATGGCAGTGCCGCTCAGCCTCTTACTTCTTCTGGGTCCCACAGCCTCCCACAGAACCCTCCAGTCTCCCTGCCACGCCGGGGAAATTCATTCAGCTCCAAAGTTTGATTCTGTTACATAAAGGCCCTTCTTCCCTACTATCTTTCCGCCTGGCTTAGCACTCATGCAAAGCATTTATTAGGGACACGGAAGTACATGAAATTAATGTTTGAAAGAGAATATTCCTATTTAATATGAAACGTACTGCTTGCTTGGTAACCTTTGTCTATTTCAACAACATACAGTTGTCCTTCTGTGTCCTCAGGGGATTGGTTCCTGGACCCCGGGACCCCTGTACATACCAAACCCAAGGAAGCCTGAGTCCCTTATGTAAAATGGTGAGGCATTTGCATAGGACCTGTGCACTGTGTAAAGCATCATCCTGTATACTTTACATCCCTTCTAGATGACCTAATACGATGAAAGTGCTGTGTCAATAGTTGTTAGACTGTTCTGTGCAGGGAATAATAGCAGGAAAAAAAATTTGTGTATTTCAGTACAGATACAATTTCCCCTCCAAATTCAGAACCCTCATATAGGCAGGGCCTACTGTAAAAAACACAGGTCTAGAAATGGAAAAGAACTGTTCAATAAACACTTTTGTGATGGAAAATTTTATTTTAACAGAATGAGTCAGATAAAGACAATTCTATAATTGTCATTTTGAATTGAAATTGGTGATTTATCTTATTAATTTTATTTTTTATATTTCTATTCTAATTGTATAATAAGAAATAGGGGCTGGAGCAGTGGCTCAGCGGTTATGGCACCTGCCTGGCATGTGCGAGTAAGTGAGTTCGATCCCCAGCACCATGTACAGAATGAAGTTTCAGAGCAATGAAAATCTAAAATAAAATTGATTCTCTCTTTCTCACTCTCACTGTCCCTCTCTCCAAAAAAAAAAAAAAAAAAAAAAAAGGAAATAATACCATGGGTTTTTCCCCCTTAATCATTTATTTAGGGATAAAATAATTCTATTTTTTAAAAAAAATTATATAAAGTAGAATTCAAATTTTCTTTTCTAGGGAGAAACACCACTTTTGATTTCTCCCTCTTGATTACACTGCCCAGGTGACCAGTGTATGATGAACTACTGGAAACGCCTAGCAGTCTCCAGATCAGTCTTGCTTTTCAACCAGGGCTGCCCTACCACGACCATGCGCCCATCGCCACTGGACTCCATGACCATTACAGCTACCTACCAGCGGGCCAGCTTCAGGCTGCCCTCTCCGGACATTCTCATCTTTCTAGTCACCTCTCTAGAACATTTCCTATAAGCCAGCTGCTCATCAACCACAGGATGAGCTCCAACTTCCGCATGCTATTCCAAGCTCCTGACAATCTCCCAAGAGGTTCAAGGGCTCACTCATTTTCTTCTTCTGTTGTCGGTCTTCCAATGTCTGACTTCAGCTGACATTTAAATAACTGTGCTTCCTATTACTTATAAAAATACTCCTGCCATAGAATTATCTTCTCTACTAAAGAGCTCTTATGCAAACATGGGATTTTATTGTAAGTCAGAGGTAATCTGTAGTGAAGTTTACATTTGTATTAACTACTTTTTTTTTAAAGTTGGCCAAGTGAGTGAACAATGTAAATAGAATTTCGAGAAATACTCACTCTCTTAAATGAATTAATTTTGTAAAGTAATTCAGAAATCAAAATTTACATGCAAATGGCTCCTAATTGTAAGTCATTCTTGGTTATTCCTGAATTCAGGAAGCCTCGCACTACCCCTCCCTCCGTTTAGACCACCCTTTTCTAGGCCTCCTGCAGAGCCTTGTGGGCAAAACTTTCTCTTATTTTCCTTTATAGTGGGAATCTTTTGAAAGGATTGTTGCTCTCTTCTGTACAGATAGAAATAGGAAACCCCTCTGGGTGAAAAATGTTTCTTTGCTGAGCTTGACCAGCTGAATATGGATCACATTCCAGGCCCACTGGCTCCCTTGGCGAGGAGCTCTTGTGAAGTGGGCAAACAGATCATGATCTCACTGTCACTAGCCCCGGTTGAGTTGAAGGGCTTCATAAATGTTGGTGGAGTTGTGATAAAATGATGTTACTTGAATTCTTTTAGTCAGCAATATTTACTTAGTTTGTGGACCAAGGAATTGGGGCACTTACTATGAGCTGTCACTGATTTTGTTTGTGTCTCCAGTACTTGCATAAGAACTATTTTTCAATGATTCATATATTGAGCATAAATAATAAAGAATAAATTTGTTTTTATAGTTCATTAAACTGACAGTAGAATGTGATCTGTCGGGAGTTTCAGTCAACAAACTCTGAAAATAATGTAAACATATTAACAAGAACAATGATTATCAGGATTTCCATTTATGGTGGACCGAACAAGAGGGCCAATCTTCCCTGCTAGTCCCTCTAGAGAAACTAAATAAATTATTTTAAAAATATGCTCGAGATCATTGGAGAGCTAACAACATAGACAAGAAGATCCAGGAGAACGCTAAAATCCAGAGCAGTGAGGCCAGCCTCTAACACTGCTCCTGCTCTATGATCACTGACTAAGGTGAAAAAGAGGAATGAAGGCTGATGGTGTTTTTGACAACCTCATAGGATGAGTCACTGGGGCCTAGTACCTACCAAGGTAGAGGTAGCCAGGAAGGTTTGGGATTAGACCTGGTGATAAGAAAAATCCAAAATAAACCAGCTTTCACACAGATTTTAATACTTCATGTGCTCTGTGTCATCTAAGCTACTGCTGCTGGATTAAGGGGACCAAATATTAATGGCCCTAAGAGCTTGACAAAGATACTTCTCAAGGGTCCAAATTGTTTCTACAAAATAAGTCCAAATACAGAATTTTTTATGAAATGAAAACTGAACCAGGCACATGAGGACACACTAGACCAAAAATAAGAGTCAACAAAAATAATAACCAACAAAAATATACCTACCCAGACCCTGCACGCAGAATTATTAAAACAAAACTTTGAAATAAACAAGAAGCCAGGAGCAGTGGCATATGCCTATAATCCTATTGACTTGGGAGGCTGTGGATCACAAGTTCAAAGCCAGCTTCAGCAAATTAGCAAGACTCTGTCTCAAAGTAAAAAATAAAAAGGGCTGGGGATGTGGCTCAATGGTTAAGTGCCCCTGGGTTCAATCTCTGGTTCCAAAAATAAAAAATAAATAAAATAAAATAAAAAATAGAGTCTTTGGGAGGAAAAATAACTGAACTTAGGTTAACTGAAATTAAATACAAGACTGAGACTTTACAAATGAATTTAACAAAAGGAGAAACACCACTGAAGAAAGAATTAGTAAAATAGAAGATACATTAGAAAAAAAATCAAGAAAAAAGCATGGAAATAGAGAAGAGGATATGATGCAAACAAGTCAGAAAAGACAGTAAAAGAAATAGAAGGCAAGGGAAGAAGAGTCAGAAGAAAAAGTGAAAGACAAAGTGTGCCAAACTCAATATCTCAATAGATAATAGCTTAGAATTTATTAAAATTAATAAAAGACACCATTCATGTATTGAGGAAATCTAACAAACCTAAAACTGGATAAATACAGAAACACACATAATAACAACACCACAGAAATCAAAATCAAAAAGAAATATCTTAAAATAGTCAGAGCTACAACATAGAATAAATTCAATCACTTACAATAAGATTTCTTGACAGGCATTATGATACCCCAAACACAAAAACATATGACATCTTCAATGCTCTGGAAAAAAGCAACTGCCTTCCCTGAGCACTGTACTCAGGTAAGGTATCAGAAAAGAAATAACTTATTTAATGAAAAAAATTTAAACTTGATATTAAAACTAGACATGGGCATTACAAGAAAGCAAAATAAGTAACCAATTTCTCTCATGAATGTTGATATAATAACCTTACACAAAATGTGGTCAAATTAAATCCAGCTATATATAAAAATGTCACAATTAATTTTCACTTTTCCAGAAATGCAAGATTTGTTTCATATTAGAAAACAATCATTATAATTCACCACATTAATAAAATAAAGGAAAACAACATAAATAGCTTAGTACATGCAGAAAAGGCATGTGATAAAATTGTTCCATTAATGAAGTTTAAAAAAATCCTTAGCAAACTATAAATAGAAAATTTTATTCAAATAAAGAGTAACTACAAGAGGATCTGTAGTGAACACCATACTTAAAAGTGAAACGTGGAATGTTTTCACTTGAAACAGGAACCAGGACAAAGATACCATCAATCTCTATCTCTATTCAACATAGTTCTAGTGGTTTTTTTTTAAAGAGAGAGGGATAGTGAGAGAGAGAGAGAGAGAAAATCAATTTTTATTGAGTTTTTCACATGGCTTTCATTGCTCTGACACCCAGTTGTGTACATGTGTGCTGGGGTTTGAAACCGTGTACTTGCACATGCAAGTACATAACCACCAAGCCACCTCTCCAGCTCCCAGTTCTGGTGCTTTTAACCAATGCAATAAAGCAAACTAAGAGGGACGGAGGGAAAAGGAGGTTGAGGAAGGAACGGGGAGCTATTGTCTGTGAATACTATAATCATGTAAGTAGAAAGTGAAAATGAATGTACAGATAAACTATTAGAATTAATAACTGGGTTTAGGAAGATTAGTGGGTATTCAGAAGTTACTAGTTTAAAAATCAATTGTTTTTCTATATGCTAGTAAATTACTAAAAAAGTATGAGATATAATAGTAGAAGTTCTGAGGTATAATCACATCAAGAATAGCTAGGAATAAATCTAGCAGGAAATGTGAAAGGTCTTCAGACAGAAAGTAAAATCATTAGTGAGGGAATTAAAAAGATTTAAATAAATAAAAATGTATTCCATGTCTATGGATTGAAAAATTCATATTATAAAGATGTTGATTCTCCCCAAATTGAGAGCTTGAGAATATGTACTTTCATAAACTAAAATTTTATATAAAAGTACCAATAGTGAACACTCAAAATACTCTTTTAAAAAACAAAAACAAAGTGGAAGAATTTATTATATTGGATATCAAGACTTATGATGAAGAGAGCATGACATTAGTTCGAGGACAGAAAAATAAAACCAATGAAATAGAATGGAGAGCCCAGATACACATCAGGCATATATGGACAGTTGATTTATGACAACAGTGTAGAATAAGGGGGAAAGAATGCTCTTTTCAATAAATTGTATAGGGACAGTTAGATAACCATATGGAGAAAATGAAACTTGACCTCTACTTCATGCCATTTACAAAAATCAATTCCAGGTGTACTATGCATCTAGCTATGAAACTACATTTAGTTAAATCATCTTGGATTTCTTTCATCAGTATTTCATAATTATACCATGCAGATTCTGCATGTTTTGTTAGATTTATACATGAGAATGTCCTTTTCTTCGGAAATACTGCATTATGAATTTTGGTTTTGAAATATTCATTGTTGATATATATAAAAGCAACTTATTTTGTGTTTGGTATTTTTTTTTTTTTGCTGCCTTTTTCATCTCCAATTTTTCTGGAACTTTCTTGCAAGTTTCTATGTAGACAATCATGTCATTAGCAAATAAGATCAGTTTTATTTCTTCCTTTGCAATATTTATGTCTTCCATTTCTTTTCTTGTCTTATTTCAATAGCCAGAACTCCTTGTACTATGTTGAATAAGAGTGGCAAGAGCAGACATCCTTCTTTCCAGTCATAGGGGAAAGCTTTCAATCTTTCTCTATTAAGGATGACATTGTAGGTAGATTTTTTTTTAATCAATGATCTTTTTTAAGTTAAGGAATTTCTTCTCTGTTCCTACTTTTTCTTGTGAATAGGTATGGGATTTTGCTACATGTATTTCTGGGTTAAATGATATGATCATTTTTATTCTTTAACAAGTTGCCATGGTAAATTATATTTATTGATTTTAGATCATTGAAGCAGCCTTATGTAAATCCCACTTTGTCATGGTATATAATTCTCTTTAGTGCATTGCTGGATTCTATTTGCCAAAATTTCATTGAGAACTTTTCTAAGTATATAGAAATAGTAATCTATACTTTTCTTTCATTTCTCTTTTTTTCTTCTTTCTTTCTTTCTTTTTTTTTTTTTTTTTTTTTTTTTTTTTTTTTTTTTTTTTTTTTTTTTTTTTTTTTTTTTTTTTTTTTTTTTTTTGGTATTGCCTTTTTCTGGTTTGAGAATCAGAGTAATACTAACCTCATAAACTAGCTAGGAAATGTTCTTCTATTTCTTACATATTCTGGCATAAGATTATTTAAAATGGGTGTTAGTTCTTCTTAAATTATTTTCATTTGAAGATTTCACTTTGAGAGCCTTTTACTTACAGTTTCAATGTCTTTGATGGTTATAGACTTATTCAGGTTGTTGATATGACTCCAGTTGGATTTAGTAGCTTATGGTTTTCTGGAATTTGGCCAATTTATTCTAATTGATAGCAATTTTTTAAAGTTTTCCTTCACCTGATAAACTGTCTGATCTCCTTTTCATTACTACAGGATATTTTCACTGAATACTGGTTTTCCAGTTCACAGTTCTTTCAGTACTTGAAAGAGATTGTGTCCTTTATTTCTATCCTCCATGGTTTCAGATGAGAAACCCACTGTCATTCAAGTAGGAGTTCCCCATGTATAATGTGTGAGAAACACACTCACCTGCTCAAATCCAAAGAATGGACTTGGAAACAATGAGATACAGTAAAATGGAGACTTCTATTGATGGTATTGCAAGATCAGGTATCTGAGTAATCAGGCACACCCAGAGCAGTTACAATCTATCTCCTAGTGTACAAGGTCCCTCCCCTATTCTTCATTGGCAGAGTACTATGGAGTACACATTCTTCCAGAATGTGGCCTAGGTTTTACTGACTTCTATTGGGTTATTTAGATATTCTTGTCTTTGCTGGTCAGGCCAGCCCCTTTCCCCACCTCATGTTTGTCAAGGGTGCATGGACTTTAGGTTTTACTTTGTTTTGATTTGGTTTTTGCAGTGCTGAGGATTGAACCCAGGACTTAATGCATGCTGGGCAAGCACCCTACCACTTAGTCACATCCCCAGGCCTAGGTGCATGACTTTGAATCTGCCATTTTTTTTTTGCAGGCTGTTGTGTCATTGTGTGAGTTAACTACTGAAACCATTTTGCTTTATGTTCCCTCTGATTGCTTTTCGTACATCCCCAGTAATTTTACATTTAAGGCTAAATATTGTATTTTGAAAATGGACCACCAGACTTTCTGTTTCTCACAAATGCATCATTCATCTCTGATTCTTTGAATATTTTTCTGTTTTGAGTTTTCAGATGTTTAGTTAAGATGCTAAAAGCTAAATGTGATTTGCCTGATTCCTGTATTAGTCAGCTTTTCGTTGCTGTGACCAATATAAGTGGCAAGAACAAAAAGCTCTTGCCAAAATTTTTATTTGGAAAAGTTTATTTGGGGCTCATGGTTTAAGGTTCAGTCCATGGTTGGATGACTCTATTGTCCTGGACCTGAGGTGAAGTGGAACATTGTGGTGGAAGGGCATGACAGAGGAAAGCTTTCAGCTCATGCAGCCAAGAAGCAGAGAGAGAGAGAGAGAGAGGAGAAGAGGCCAGAGACAGAAATAGTCCAAGGCCACCCCAGTGACCTACTTTCCCTAGCTATGCCTCACCTACCTACAGTTATCCCCCAGTGGTTTGTTCAAATGATTAATCCACTGAAAAGTTTACAGTTCTCATAATCCAATCTGCCCACCTCTGAACATTGCTACATTGCCTAACACATGTGGCTCTTTAGGGGACATTTTTAGATGCAAACCATAATAATCCCACCTGGGTTTGCTCTCCCAGGGACAATGAAGAGGAGGAGGATCCCAGCTTGGGCACCCACATCACTGGGTCTGGGAGTCCCAGAGCCTCAGTCAGCTGCTGCAGGATAGAGGGTGCAGGTGGAGTAGGAAGCTCCATGTTTTTAGCCCACAATCATTTTGCAGGGGTAGGGTGGGTATTTCCAAAAAGACTTCCTCCTGTCAGGTCACCTTTTTCCCATCCTTTGACCAGGGTAATAAATTTTTCTTATAGCTTCCGTGTCTGTGCCTGTTGGTTGCTGTTTGAAGGCTTCTGCAGGACCCCATCAGGGAACAATGAACTTAGGAAACTCACCATGTGTTATTTCTCAGGTCCTGAGTTCCCTAGGATGCTTTCCTCTTTATAACTCTCACAGTCTTCCTCTGCTTGTCTGTTGCGTTCTGCCTAGGGATATTTGGTTGTAAGAGGAAGGGCCTGGGAGGAATGAGGCTCGTCCATGTTGGTGAACCACAGTTAACACTCATGTCAAACTTGTATTTCAATGCATTTCCATTTATGCTGGTTGTATTTCACTCCTTAAAAGAATGAAAGGCAAGAAAGAAGGTGATCATACTTGAAAATGTTGGGGCTGGAGTGGTGGCTCGGCAGTTTCAGTGCTTGCCTGGCATGCCCAAGGACCTGGGTTCAAACCAAGCTGTCCCTTCTGTAGAAACTGCTTTAGGGAGATTACTTAGCAGGCAAATCCTCACAAACCCAAGCTAGCTCTCCATCACTGGGCCATCTGGCTGTCTGCCTCTGCCAAGGTCCAGACCTCTCCAAACCATATTTTTGGCCTGATCTCTTCTTTTTGGTGTCCTCACTTTTCTGGAATTCTTCCCATGCCCTTTTCATGTCCTTCTCTGGGCTTTTGGATAGTCAGTTACCATTACTGTTATTACCTGTGAATTCTGTACAAGCCAAAGTTCTAACCAGACTCTGCTGTTTTTGAAGAAGTCTCTTCAGCTGCCTAAGGCCAAAACTGAGCTCAGCAGTTTGTCCCAGAAGACTATGAAATGGAATAAGCTCTTTACAATGAATCTTGAGAGTGCAATGTGATGGTTCTGTCACACTGGCTCAGTGAAGTCACTGATCCAAAGGAGAAAGGAACTAAATCTGCGTGCTGAACTCCAGAACCATCTGTGTGCTCTGTCTCTACCTCCCCTCTGCTCCCACTCTGTTTTCATCATCCCTCAAATCGTTCTCTCAATATTGCAGGTTCCTTTCTTCCCTGGGCCCATGCTCACTGTACTTCAGCATCCTCCTTTTCTGGGCACAGACCTGGGATCCCCCACTTGCATCCCCTCGTGGACACACCCACATGGGAGGCAGATGGTCAGTGCCCAACTCATCCCAATTCCCCTCTTTGGCAGCAGAGTCTTGGAAATTGTACTAATCAAAGTCTCAGTTTACATAAATAAGCTACACTAAGTTCTAATTTTAAATGGACAGATCTCACCCATAGCCCAAAGCAGCAGCATTCTTTCATTCTAGGGAAACTGTCACCCATCAAGGAAGTGTCTGGGTAATGAATGACTAAATATGTGAGGTCACCATGCACTCCTGAAATGGTCACAGTGAGGCATGATGGCCAATCTAAAGGAAATATATTTTCCATTGTTGATGTCACAAGGATCAGTTTCCAAGGGCTGAGAGGTATTTACATTTCATCTTTCCACACCATGGGTTAAATATGAAGCTTGTTTTTGGATACAGGGAAGATTAGCTCCTGGTCACTTACGGTGTAATTTTTAGCTCCTAATAGCCTGTGTGGCATTCCATTTTAGCCCGCAGAAGCAGTAATCTCTATGGAGGAATTAGGTGATTGCTCATTAACAGTTATACCTGCAATCTGAGGGGGAATTAATTTTCCATTCTAACCTGTGCATTCCAATCAATGTTAGCTTTAATCAAATACTGGATGAGTTGCAATTGGAGTTTCACTTAAGCCACCTGCCTGAGCCAGAGGTGAGAGGTGACTCAAGTGTGACAGCCAGGAAGACAGGTTCCATTTGCCAAGACCTCTGGTCTCATCTGGAGGAGACACCACATGGGGGTGACACACACATGAGTCAGTGTGCCTCCTTAATGGAGTGGGATGGAGAACAAAGCAAGTGCACTTTCATGGTGTGAAAGTCAGGGCATCTACAGAAGCCTCACATCCATGCAATTGATTCCCTGCAAGTAATAGTTTTACAAGGCTGCCGACACAGCACAGCTTCTGTTTGCAGACAGGGCACTTGAAGGGACTAAGGTGGGGGTCCCTGAGTTCTAATCCTTTCTTCTGTCCTATTTCACCTTCCTGTGAAAGGAAGGGGGGTGGTCAGAAAAAAAAGCTGTGCAGAAGCTTACTCCGGAAAATACCTTGAAATAGAATCAACAAGATTGATGTGCAGGCAGACAGGTAATAACTTTAAAAGTGAAAGAAATCGCCCAAGATCTATTGCATTTTTAGCAAACTAGGGGGAAGGTAGGTAGCACTCAAAAAGGATCGGTGGTAATTACACCCAGAGGAAGTTCCTAATGAACCTGAAAGCAAAGTTCTGAAGGAAGAGAAAGAAGATAAATTCAAAGGATTGTTTACATAACCTTAGGGGTTTGAACACCAAGAACTTACAGTGCCTGTAACTGGTGAGGAAATGAGGTGGAGGGTGTCTGAGCGTTAAGAAATGAGAGTTTTTGGCAGAAGGTCAAAGAGTGAACGGATGTGGCGGGGGTAAGGGAGGGAGACAGAGATGGGCACAACTTTCATGTTAAAATAATCTAGCAAAAATAAAAGCTTGATTGCTGAAGAAAACATGTAGAGGGAGGATGGCCGAATTAAGTGGGGGCTAAGAAGGGTTGCTTTATCCTGCTAATGTGCCCCCAGCACTGTCTGGGTCCCCAAGGTCCTGTAACCCTGAACCAGTCCAACAGCACTGAGCACTCTTTCAACCACCTGGTACCACTGGACTGAGATGGATGGGAGTCCACTGTGAAAACATCAGGAGAACAAAGCAAGTGGCCTGGGGACTGCATATCCCCACTCCGTATCAACTGAGTGCCAGACCATACCAGAATCAATGGGGAAAATCTTCCCTGTGTACCCAGAGTCCAGCCAAGTGCAGAGGAAGGAAGCACCAGGACTTCTATGGCCTGAACACATGTCCCACCAAATTTCTTGTTGGAACTTAATCCCCAAAACTACAGCAGTGGGCTCTTTAGCAAGTGATTAGGTTGTGAGGGTTTTGTGCTCATGAGTGGGAATAGTGCCCTTTTAAAGGGCTTGAGGAAGCCTGTCTTCCTGCCTTTGCTCCTTTTGTCAGGGGAGGGCACGGTATTCCTCTCTCCCGTCATGTGGGAACGCAGAGCAAGAAGCTCATCTGCAAGGAACAGGCCCTCATCAGATGCTGAGTCTGCTGACACCTTGACTTTGGACTTCCAACCTCCAGAACTGTGAGAAATAAATGTCTGTCTTTTATAAATTGCCCAGTCTAAAGCATTTTGGTATAGCAGCAGGAATAGATTAAGATTGGGTCCCACATTTCTTCAGTTGAGCAGTCACAGTAATTATTTAGATTTGAACAACTTTGCAAAGGACTTTCACAAATGTGAGTTCTCTGGGGTCCCAATGACAGAGTAAGACAAAAGGTATAGATGTTACAGTGGTATATATTCATACTGTATTAACATGCATATTATTAGTGTATACACACTAATTATTCAATCATTCTACAGAGAAGAAATTCAAGACTTAGGGTGGTTTTAAAAATTGTCAAGAGGCAGAACCAGCATAAGAAATTAGCTGTATAAGCAATAATTGCCCAGGAATTCGAAGGCATACGGAACCCCAGACTGGCCCTACATGCTCATAAATAATGCAACTCGTGGTGAGCCTTCTCCTGCTCAATATCCTTCCTTGATGCCCCTCAAAGGAACCAGTGCCTCCTCAGGAAGCTGCTCCTCATTAGAAAATGGAGCTATTTGAAGCTTTTTTTTTTACAGTCAGGACCAACAGATGTTAGAGGCAGAATCTTTCTTTCTGAAGACTAATGTCAAGGGGGCAGAAAACCCAATACACCCACACTCACATGAATGGGCACTCAATAATGGTCACAGGATGGATGAGGGGATCAGTCAACACAGGACAGCAACTAGGATCCTTTCAGAGTCAAGAGTTGTTACTGTCTTTTTAAATGAATAGTCCAACCTGTGAGCAAAGTAAGAGGCAGCCTGCGAAAGTTAAGGATGCCTCTGTTCTGCTTAGGACAACACAGCCACTTAGGACCACACAGCCCTTCAGCGTGTAATGATTAGAGTTGCTGACACCCCTGGAGACAAGGACAGAGGTGCTGTGGAATGTGGCTGCTATGAGACCCTGTCCTGCAGCTGCTCCAGGGAGGAAAGGAGAAACAGCCAAGAAGAGAGCCAGGCAACCCCAGGGGAGGCAGGAAGAAGGCATGCTCCCACCTGGGCTGCCATGCCTTCCACTCTGCTTCTGGAACCTGTTGCTATTCAATGGGACACACGGGGACAGACTGGAACTTGGAGAAGTGGATCCAGCTGGTGGTGGTTGATGTAAGGGGTCCACAGAGCCTGCAGTCTTGGGGCTGGAGGTAGGATGGGATGGTGAAGGACTTAGTATTGATTCTAATGATAAAAAGGCTCCAGGGATCACTTTTTTTTTTAAAGAGAGAGGGACAGTGAGAGAGAGAGAGAGAGAGAGAGAGAAGAATCATGTTTTTTTAAATTTAGTTTTTCACGTGGCTTTCATTGCTCTGAGACTTTGTTGTGTACGTGGGGTTTAAACTCGTGTACTCTCACATGCCAGGCAAGTGCTTAACTGCTGAGCCACTGCTTCAACCCTCATTATTAATATTAATAATCTTACCTTAAACCTTTTTTTTAAGAGAAGGAGAGGGAGAGAGGTGAGACCTAAACATATAAACAATCACAGCTAAATCATGAGAATCACTTTCACATATTTCTTCTCTGTTGACCTTCATGATCACCCCTGGAGCCACATGTGGATCCCAAGAGCCCTGAGACTCCTTTGGGAAACAGGAGTGAATGTTGGATAGATGACCTCGAAGGTGAAGGTCTATCTGAACACTTATGTCCAGGGTCAAAGTGTCTGTGTATGTGTGGGAGGGGGTAAGAATTACACTTTCTTAAATTAGCTGCTAATTTGAGAACATTGTCAGTTGCCCCCCATCACAGCCTATTCTGTGTTGCTACAACAGAATTCCTGAGAATGGATACTTTATAAAGAATAGAGATTTAATTTTTATAGTTCGGGAGGCTGGAAAGTCCAAGGTCAAGGGGTCAGCATCCACCAGGTTTTTTCTTTCTACATTATCCCTTGGCTGAAGGCAGAAGGGTGACAGCAAGAGAGCTGAAATCACCTTTGTAACTAACACAGTCTTGTGATGGCCCATTGACCTGCAATAATGATTTTGGTCCATCCATGAGAGCAGAGCCCTCATGACCTAACCTGAAGGCCCATCATTTAACGCTGCTGCATAGGGGACTATGTTTCCAACACATGAACTTTAGCAGACATGCTCAACTCACGGCACACTCCCCAATACCTGCAGAATAGGAATTCAGAGAACTTTTAAGTGAGGACATTTGGGGTCAGAATACTTTAGGTACAGTAGAAGAAATGGAAAAGGGATTCAGAAGAGGCCACATGTTGATTGGGAGACCCTTACCCGAAAGTACAGTGTGCCAATCAAAAGTGAGTCTCTCCATAGAAGGGAGGCCAGCCACTTCCTGGAAGAGAGAGGAAAGGTGTGCAGGCAGGGGTACACCCTTTGGGTGCAGTGTTGGACGGCCAGTTCTTCCTACATTGTGGCTCAGCACTCACTCTGGGCGTTCCATTACCCATGGTGCTCCAGTATCATTCATGGTTTGTCAATCAAAATCCAACAATCCACATCAATGCCCAATAACCTTGTAAGGTGTATCACCACCTATAGTAAGGGAACCAAAGCCCCAGGTTGCACAACCAGAAGGTGGATGTGCCAGGTGTGGAGATCCTATTTCTTGATTATGGGCTGCACAGGCTACCTTGGTTTCATGCTGTATTCAAAGTAGGAATAATTCTTTTGTCTTCAAGATCCAATTTCTCCTTGTAATTTCAACAGTTCTTATATTGAAGACCCTGCAGGTAGACAGGCTGTCTGGGCTCTAACAAGGTTGGGATGTCCTGAAAGGCCTCCAGCATGGGCTAGTTCACCCTATATGCAAACAGCATGTCTCTTCTTTCTTTTCTTTTTTAAGAGAGAGAAGGACAGTGAGAGAGAAAGAGAGAGAGAATCAATTTTTTATTGATTTTTTTACATGACTTTCGCTGCTCTGACCCTTAGTTGTGTTCATGGGTGCTGGGGTGTGAACCCGTGTACTTGCACATGGTGGGCAAATGCCATAACTGCTGAGCCGCCACTCCAGCGCAACAATCAGCATGTCTTTTAAAAGTTTTTGAGGGCTACAGTGGTGGCTCGGCAGTTACAGCGCTTGCCCAGAATGCGCAAGTACGTGAGTTCAAACCCCAGTACCATGTACACTTCGAAGTCTTGGAGCAACGAAGACCACATGAAAAACTAAATAAAAATTCTCTCTCTCTCTCACTGTCTCTCTTTCTTTAAAAAAAAAGTTCTTGATATTCAATGCCCCACAGTGTTGGAATAAATTGTAGTATAGTAGCAAAATGGAACATTATATAGTCATTTAACCTAACAAATGCAGATACAAGGGGAAACTATTCAAAAGCAATACTAAGTGAAAATAATACAACTATGGAGAGCATGCATACAGATAAACATGGATATAGAACAGAAATATGTGATTTGATGTGATGAAAGATAAAGCTATGGTTCTAAATTTATGGCATTTGATTGCTTTTAATGATTAAATATTTGGCAACTCTGAATTAGCAATTATTGAAAATCATGACTGAGAGAAGTGACTTCCTAGAGATCCATTTGATGTTCTTCTCCATCACTAGTGCTGAGCCATAAGGGTGTAAGGAGCTTAATTTGAAGTACTTTCCACACTTGAACATGGAGCATTTCATTGACACCTCAGAGCTGAGAGCTCTTGACTTGGGTGACTGATCTGCTGTCCCCCCTACTTCAGAGGGAAGAGACCTAGGGGACATCAGTACTTCAGATATACTCCCCTGAAAGCAATGAACAGTCATGGAAAAGGAAGTACAGAATGTGTACAACTCACAATGGCTTGACTCAGAATTTTTGGTCCCTATAATGATGAGAAAGAAATACACATTCATTAGAAACCATACTTTAAATTTGGAGCTATTCCTGGGCTGGTGATATGCAGTTTGATTCCCCTCCCATGATGCTGGTCAGTAGCATGGACTGCAGCTCTTTCCGTCCCAGGATCACGAGGGAAAACCACTGACACTCCACAGTGTACCATGATGCTAAGCTAGGATGTGCAGTAGGTTAGGAGTAGTCAATACCATTTCTACTTGTAATATTTTCAACCTTTGATGGATTTATTAGGATGTAATGCATAAGTTAACGGACATCTGCTTCGTCCTCCAGGTACTGAATCCTTCTGAGCTACTTTTCCAGGGTTGTGTGGACATGTGCTGATTCACCTTCCTTTTTCCATCCTCAGGACTGCCAGTGTCTATGGGCCTCCCAGCAAGGGTAAGTATGTGGCCTATGGCTAAAACATGATCATTAGGAACAATTATACCAGAATAAGGACAGTAATTGGGAAAACTAGAAATCTGGGAAATAGCCATGCAGCCACCAGAATCCCAGCACAAAGTTCTAACCTAGCAATTCCCGTTTTGTATAGCACACCTTTTACAGAATATATTTTGACCTCCCCAAAATGTGTATCTGTTACAGCTTGAATGTAAGGTGTCTCCCAAAACCTCATGTGTGACAGTGCAGGAAGGCCGAGGTGAAGTTATTGGGTTATAAGAGCCTTAACCCAATCAGTGAGTTAATAATTGGCAACCAAAAGCAGGCAGGATGTGGCTGGAGAAGGTGGGTCATTGGGGGTGTGCTTATGAAACTGTAAGCCCCCAAATTATTCTTGTTGGGATATTGGATCACGGAAATTAAATAGCTCACTAAAACAGAATCCTAATTCATAACTATAGCTGAACATATTACATATATTATAAATCACAAAAATAGATTTTAAGATAAAAGGAAAAGAAATTCCTCTAAATATATACACGAAAGACTTGAAAACAGGGACTCAAACAGGTATTTTTTATGCCATCAGTTATGGCAGCATTATTTGCAAAGCTAGAAACACCCCAAGTGTCCATCAGGAAATGAATGGATGAACAAACTGTGGTGTATACTCATACAATGCACTATCTAATTCAACCTAAGAAAGATGGTAATTCTGACATGCTACAATATGGATAACCCTTGAAAACAGAAGTAAAATAAATCATTTAAGGATAAGTATTGTATGAATCAACTTATATGAGCTATCTACAATAATAATCCTATTCAAAGAATCAAAAGGTAGGCAGAGTTGCCAGGTACTAGGAAGAGAGGCTGTAGAGGTTCCTTTGGGGATGTTCAAATTTTTTGGAAATAGTGGCCATGGTTGCACAACACTGTGAATGCAGTTAATGCCAATGAATTGTACATTGAAAGTGGTTAAAATGGCAAATTGTATATCACAGGTACACATTTTGCCACAATAAAAGGAAGCTGGAAAAAACCAGGAAGTAAAAATATAAAGAATATAAACTTTAAATATCTTAAAGAATGAATCTAAGTTGAAGTTCTGATATTTTCTTCCCACTTTCCCTGGCTGTATGCCCCTGGGAGACAGGTCTGAGCCTGTAGTCCTGACCAAGTGGGTTGAGCCTCCAAATTCTTTTAGACTTAAGCTGATATTATTTGTAAGATACCATTGATAAATTGCCCCAAATTTATCTTTTTTTTTAAGAGAGGGGGATGGTGAGAGAGAAAGAGAGTGAGAGAGCACGAGAGAGAAATAATTTTTATTTAGTTTTTCATGTGGCCTTCGTTGCTCCGAGACTTTGTTGTGTACATGGTTCTGGGGTTTGAACTCGCGTACCTGCGCATGCCAGACAAGCACTATAACCACCGAGCCACTGCTCCAGCCACCAAATTTATCTTTTTATGGAATAGGAATACAAACAAAGTTTTTGTACATTCATGATAATATCTATCTTATGTTTCTGAAGCCAACATCTAACCCAGAAATAAAAGCAAGGGTCAGAAAATACAGGCACATGAAGGGCAGATGAGAACTGTCAGGTAGAAACTAAGATTTGTAACAGTTGCACCAACTGACATCAGCCACAAAGTGACAGTAATGGCTGACAGTAGAACATTATTTTACATTTCAATTTAGCGATTTTTTTCTTTTACTAGTTTGTATATAACAGTTTTCTTTAATGAACATGATTTACAGGTGTAGTTAGAAAAAAGAGCTATTTTTAAAACCTACTTCTGTTTTCTGGGTTTATTTGCTTTACTTTTGGCACTGTTTGTGATGATTTGTTGTAGGGGACAGCAGTTCTTTGAACTCTCAAGTCACCATCGTGACTTAAAACTACTCAGTAGTTGGATCCATGAGGAAACTCCTGAGTCATTGCCAGATGAATTATGTTATTTATCTTCTGCTTAATAAAGTGCACAAGCGTTTTGTACATATAAAGATTTTCATCAAAAACAGTAATTTGGAGGCTGGAAGTGTAACTCAGTAATTGCCTTGCATGCACAGGGCCCAGGGATCAAATTCAGTGCCGAAGGAAACAAAAAACAAGTAATTTTAAAAAGCTTTTACACCGCAGAAAGGAACCACCCATGATTTGGAAAATATGCTGGGCACATAATTTTCCTGATGCCTGAGTATAGCACCATTGTTCTGCCTAAAAAAGGACAGAGGACAGAGAGGTGTCACCAGTACGCCTGCCAGGAGGAGCGGCATGTCCCTTGCTGTTCAGTGTTGAGAAAGAAATTAGCAGCTGACTGAAGCACTGCTTTGCAACATGGCGGTGGTGCTCCAGGCACAAACCCTAACTCACTATGGGTCTGGGCTCCTGCCCCTCAGCCTCATCCTTCTTCCCCTGGCCTTGTATCCTGCCTCCAGGCTGAGTAGTGACCAAGTGGACATGGTGCCCCAACACAGCACCCTACAGTGCTGACTGCCAGCACAGCCAGCAAGCTGGAGCTCAACAGCTCTGGGGCATGTTTTCCAGAAAACTTTCAAATTGTGTAAACTTCTGTGCAGGCCAAAGGGAGCTTGTGTAAGAGCCACAAGCCTGGGTAGATGGTAAGAATTCCACTCCTGCTTGGCTCCAGGGTCCATTTCAACACCACAGAGCACTTCTCAATCCCTGGCGGAAGGTAAAAATCGTGTCCTTACAGAGTCTCTTCTCATTAAGAAGGAAAGAGAGCCCTTAAAGCAGCTTTGTTCAGATTTCCAAACACTCCCTTGTCTGTTTCTGCCTCTCTTGTCCAGTGGACCTCTGGTGATGCCTGGCAGGGAATTTGAGGCTCTGGTCACGAGCCCTGTTGCTGTGGGTAACCAGTGACAGAGATGAGGCTGCTTGAGAGGCCAATTATCCTCACCTATGCTCTCTCTACTTGTCTCTAACACCCTCCTGCATCTTCTTCTGCTAGGATTTACAAAGATCTGTTCCACACTGGAACTCAACCTGTAGCTAAAGTCCTCCTTGGCCATCACTTCTGACACACAGATACTCTGTTGACTGATGTTCCTTATCTCTTGGTTATCACTAATTCACTGACCAATTGGCTACAATCCACAACAACTCACCAGCAGTAGCCTTAACTATCTTCCTGGAACTCCAGCTTCTGCACAACTCTGGCCCAAGAGGAGTCACCACCACCAGTCTCCATTTTGGTCCCTCTTGCTGGAAAGTAAGTTTGAAGTAGTTTCTGCCTTCAGAACCAGCACAGGTTGCCCACGTGGCTTCCATGTGCCCTTCTGAGATTGAGACAAACTGAAGTTGCTACTTTCTCCACTGGGTTCTTCTCCCTTGATAGACAACCTTGGTCTTTCAGCTTCAGTTTGGGTATTCCGGCCACTATGTTATCTCCCATCTTAGTGTGTTTTCTTTTGCTATAATAAAATACTGAGACTGAGTGATCCATGAAAAACGGAAGTTTGCCTCACAGCTCTGGAGGCTGGGGAGTTCGAGAGTACAGCACCAACATCTGCTCAGCCTCTGATGAGGGCCTCCTTGCTGCATGATAACATGTCAGAGGGCATCATATGAGGCAGGTCAAGTGTGCTACCTTCTCTATCTTATAAAACCACTAATGCCATCAGGGGAACCATAGCTTCATAACTTCATCTAATCCTAATTATGTCCCAAAGTACCCACTTCCGCATACCATTGACTTATGACTTTGATTTTATAGCATGTGAGTTCTGGGGAACACACTCAAACCATAGCATCCCTGCAAGAAATTTACTCTTGAAATTCCCATTTCCCCTTTGTAAAATACTCCTTATGGCCACAGATTCTTTTTTTTTTTTTTAAGAGAGAAGGACAATGAGAGAGAGAGGAAGAGAGAGAGAGAGAGAGAATCAATGTTTATTGAGTTTTTCACGTGGCTTTCATTGCTCAGACACTTAGCTGTGTACGTGGGTGCTGGGGTTTGAACCTGTGTACTTGCGCATGCCATGGGCAATCACCGTAACCACCGAGCCACCACTCCAGGCACATAAATTCTTTTTTTTAAGGAGAGATAGAAAGAGAGAATCTATTTTATTTGTTTTTTTCATCTGGCCTTTGTTTCTCTGACACTTAGTTGTGTATGTGGTGCTGGGGTTTGAACCTGGGTCCTTGTGCATGCTAGGCAAGTGCTCCAGCTGCTGAGCCACTGCTCCAGCCCCAGGACCATAGATTTTTGACAAATATCTTAACTGTTAAAACTGAACATGCTCACTATTGTGATTGTGATTATTAACCACAGTCACCTCATAAAAAAAAAATCCTACCTTGGACATGTGCTCAACCAGGCTCCCTGACCTCCTGGTATGATGACATCTCCATATATTAATTCCTCATAGTTAGATTACCATTAATGACATTGTTGGGTTTCTTCTTCTCATCTGGGTTCAATAAAGTTGTTAAGTTGGGATATTCTGTCTGTACCACCTGTAGCAGAAGTCATCTGTTTATCTAACTATCATTCATATTGAAATCTACTATTCAAAGAGTTTTATTCTTTGCTTTCATTAATAATAACTAATCCCTTCAACAGTCCCAGTGGAGAGGCTGTGATAGGTAATTCCAACTCTGACCTCCTTTGTTTGATCTCGCCTATTTCATCTACTGGGGAAAGGGTTATCCTCAGGTTCCTGCGGTGGCTTGCCTTCAATGTTCCTTTTAATGGCCAATCTTTTAACGGCACTGGCAACTGTCTCTGCTATTTACTCTGCCAGTGTTCATGGCTCACAGGCTTCTTTGTTGTTTTTGCAAATGGTATTTTACAGGCTTCTACATCCTTCTAACATGACATGCCTCCCATCAGAACCCCCCTTCCTGTATTAACAGTGAAGAAGTCGTGAAAGAAAATGAACAACTCAGAAGAAAACAGTGCAAAAACATGTCCCAAATGGTCCCCCTGTTCAAACAATTATTCCTTGCCCCAACCCACTGCCCCCAAACTCAACCCCACTTTCGTTTCCTCTCTGCCTGTTTTTCTCTGCTCTGTATCTACTCACTTGGAGCAGGTTATCCTCAGAGCTCTGCTTTTGGGGTATAGACCTTGTTAGTGGTGATTAAGATGATTTCAGAACTGTATTCATTATGAAGAGCCACTGGAAATGCTTGAATCTAGTTTGTATAGGAACCAAATTCAGTAACAAAATGTAGGGCCCCAGAATGGGCTAATTGCTAATGTTATTTTCCTTTTATTATAATGTGAGTTGACTGAGCCAGATGCATTTAATCTATCTGCCACATAGTTTGGAGAGAGATAGCTGGATAGATAGATGGATAGGAAGATAGATTTTTTTTTTACAAGTCAGTATGCGCCTGAATAGCAATTGCATATTGGCAAAAGTCAGTGAGCCAAAATTCAAACCAGCACATCAAACTGCTCTCCAAATGGAACAAAACCAAAGAGTATTTGGCTGGAGTCTGACTACAGAAAAGGCTCTTTCTAGATAACCTCAACATGGTGTTTATTCCTCAAGTAATGAGCCAAAGACAGGGACAATTTCTCCAGAAAAACTGTCCTGTGACTCCTGGGTACACAGGACAGCCTGACCTAGCACCCTCATAAGAGTTATCACATTGGAATATTCAGCAACACTCCACAGTGGCTTTAGATATGTGTCATCACCCTCTTCCAGTTGAAGTGGTCCTTGCTCCAGGACTATAAGAATGGGCCCTGGGAGAAGACAGCTGTCCCTAAGTCCTAGCTTTGTAATAACAAAGCTAATCCATTCCACTAACTCAGTCAGTCTTTGGCACTCAACACAGCAAACCTTAGTCTCCTAACAACAGCAGCACCGTGAGCAAGCCTGCGGCTACGGACTTGGATATGTATCTAATTCAAATCTCAAACCTGACTCAGGCACTATTATCACCATTTTCAGCTTGCTTGAAGAGCATGCAGGCAGAAAATTACAGAGGAGTGATAATTTTAAATCAATGCAACATCTCCCTGCAATAAATGGCTATTGATTTGATCTTATCTGATCTAGAACATATGGTTCTGTGACAACAATCACAGGCACAGGTTGTATTTTCTGCTAAACTCCCTTTTCTCTTTTTAATAGATGTTTATGGCAATGTGTCAACACTGTTCTGGTTTACTGAGAAAGAAATTTGCTCAAACAAATGTGTAACTCAACATAGGATCAGTGGTGTTGTACATGCTCATACCAGGAGGTCTTGGCTGGAAGGTCTGGGATAACTTCTCTAAGGAAGGAACACTAAAACTGAGCCAGTGCCTGGAGGATAAGTTACAGTACCAGTTGAAAGAGGATAAAAAAGTATAGTCTGGACAGAGGGGAAAGAACCTGCTCACTGGCTGGAGAAGCAGAGCTGAAAGGTATGGCCAGATGAGCAAATGGTGTACAGTGAGGGTGAATGCAGACCAGGAGATAAATCCTGCAGAATTTTACAGACAGAGGGCAGTTGGAGAGCAACAGAGAGGCTTCAAAGGGATTTAATCAGGGGATTAGGTGGGAAATAGCAAGATAGCAGGATTCTGGATGTGTTGGGAAAAGATTTCTCTAGCTGAATGATGGGGTGGGGACTGGGGGCTCTGGTGCATGTGTCAGCTAGCTGGTGGCAGTAGCAATTCAAGA
This sequence comes from Aplodontia rufa, assembly GCA_004027875.1. Classification (NCBI taxonomy): domain Eukaryota; kingdom Metazoa; phylum Chordata; class Mammalia; order Rodentia; family Aplodontiidae; genus Aplodontia; species Aplodontia rufa. The sequence continues at coordinate 54,640 of PVKS010005170.1, read as the reverse complement.
GGCTTTATAAGCAGATAAGACTTCAGATAAGTGATTTTGCAGATGGCTTTGATCCTTATTCCTCCTATTCTGCATTGAGGATCTTAAGTCCTGGGTCTGTTTGCCAAAAAATGTTACCTTATACTTTTGGAGTGAGTCTAATGAATTAAATAGAAATCTATTGGCTTACAAATGGCAACATTTCACTTTACATTATTATCTATGAGTTGGCCTTATCTGTCTAGTTCTATTCTCTGTTGATTCTAATTCTGAGACAATGGACTGATTTTAAGAGAATGCATAATAAGCTCTTTTCTGAACAACAAGTTTAAGTAATGAGGCATTTGTGAGACCTAGGAGTCAAGGAAATTCTCTCTACCATGTGCACTAGAATGCTTTTGACCCCAACCACTATTTCTGCCACCTCAAGCAGAATCCCCAGTGTCTTATTTCCAAGGCAGAGACAAGTGCAAAGCACAATAATGGGAAGGCCATGTTCACTCCTAATGGGGCAGATTTAGACAGGTGTCTTCACTCCCAGCCCAGGTGGTCTCTGCTCCCTAAGAAACTGATTAATGTCATGTGGGACTATTCCCTGCCCAACACAGATGGCTGGATGCATTACTAACACACTATTACTAAGATTCCAAGGGTCTCATGTTCACACTGATGGCATAAGGATGTAAAACATCCACTGATCTCACACAACAACTCTGCCCCTTAAAATAAAGAAATGGCCACGGGGGGTGGGGGGGGGGAGCGAGTGCAACCAAACTGGGAAAGATAACATTTCAGAGGCCTTCCTTCATTTGAAACAAGACTTTATCTAAATTTGTTCAAGAGAAATTGAGGAAAGAAGCAGAAGTAGAAGAGACCAAGAAATTCCTTCCACTCCCCTGGGATTACCAAGTTCTCTTGTTGCTTCGACTTTCCTGTACATTCTCTACCTCTTTCCTCAGGAACCAACAGGAGAGATGGGAGTGCCAAGGTGCCATGTCCATGGTTGTGTGTAGTCTCAGGATTGCACCAAAGAGCTTAAATCACTCAGCTGCCCTACAGCTTTAATGAATAGTGTTACAGGAAAGGCATGATCAAAAAGACTCAGTATTTCCAAGATCTGAATTTTCATCTATCATTTGTATAAGACAGTTTGACAAGCAGAGAAAGACAGGGTTTCCACTGTGTATGATTTAACATAGCTATGCTAAAAAAAACCACCCCAAAACTCACTAGCTTAATCTACTCATTCTCATTCATAAGTTTGTCATCTGTCTGTGGGGCAATGTAAGCAGCAGGTTTGGTCTAGCCCTGCCCACATGTCACCTTGGTCTCTGGACCCACAGTGCAGGTGGGCATGTTCTCATGAGTAACAGCTGGTGCTCAAAGGCATGGAGTGGAAATACATAACACACTGTCACTCTGACCCAATGCCACTGGCCAAACTTCAAGGGAAGGGGTGAATCAGTGTGTTCTACATCTAGCGCAATAACTTCAAAGGCACAGGAAATAGGCAAGGGAGAAGTTGGGAACAATAAGACCACCTGACACAGCTGTGAAGAAAAGAATAAGAATGATCATGCTACACATTGGTAGAACTGTCCACATTCTTCACATGCATTAGCATTTGCTTCCATTGAACCCTCCAAGTTCTATTACTATCTTTACCTGTAAGTGAGATGAGTGAGAGTGAAGTCATTAAATAACTGGCTCAAGTCCACACTCCATCCCTTGTTGGACCCAAGACTCAGAGCCTTTGCCCAGCTCTGTGCCTCACTATCCTCAGGTGTTGAGCCAAATGTTTACGCTTAGGTGCTGGGGAGGTCCCAACCCAGGCCCGTGGTTGGCAGAAATGTGTGGCTTGAGGTTCTGGACTCTGAGGACCACAAACTGGATTAAAGGAATAAAGGTTATTACCTGTGGTTTGTCCAAGGTCAGTAGTGAGACATTGGCCATGCCTAACACAGAAACTGGCTCAGGAATACCGTTCTGGTTTTGAAAAATCATCCTGATGTGTGCTAAACTATGAGTGTCTTCCATCCTGTTTAATGGCTATGGGCCATAGGTAATGGAGAAAGGTCCCACACTGATAGAAAAAAAAAGTCCTTAACCTCTTTTTAAGCTAGTAACTGGACAACTGATGCAATAGCTCTATAGAGTTTAACCCGTAGTTGTTATCATATGGAGAAGACTTCCTTATTGAGTAATTGCTTGCCCACAGAATAAACCAGAAATTGATGACACTGGAGGTAGGGAAACTATGAGGTGGCTAGTAAGTTGGAACATGGTGTCAAAGATAGGTTCTGAGGCCTAGAATCTTTTGGGCCAAAGCAGCTCATTCCATAGCTACTCAGCCCTTCTCCAAAAGCCTATTTATAGCAATTTCCTTCTCAGGTACATAAATTTCCTCTCTTCTGAATGAAGTTTTAGAAATAGTTTTTAAGAAGAGGCAGACAGGTGTTGCCTCCATGTTTGTTAGGATGGAGAAGCAACTAGACTTCTCTTTCAATCCTGGATCAGCATCAAAATTCATCTAAGAGCTAAGTACACATTCTTTTTTTTTTACTTTTTTTTCTTGCAGAGAGAGAGAGAGAGAGAGAGATAGAGAATCACCTTTATTTAGTTTTTTTATATCTAGTTTTCATTGCTCCAACACTTACTTGTGTACGTGGTGCTGGGGTTTGAACCTGGGTCCTCATGCATTCCATACAAGCACTCCAATCACTGAGCCACCACCGCTGCAGCCCCTTAAGTCCACATCTTGATGGATCGTTTGCCAATGACACCTGGAAGAAGACTCCTTGAATTCCAGAAAAAATTGCATGGGGCCTTGAATATAAATCTTGGTTATTCCCAACCCTTACCGAAATGGAAAGAAAAGAGACTTTCAAAAAGGCACAAATTCACAAAGACAAAGAGAATCAGCCAGCACCTTCATCTTAGAATTCCCAGCCTCCAGAACAGTGGGTGTTAAGTCACTCAGTCTGTTATTTTATAATAGCAATCCAAGCTAAGATCCATGCACATAGTCACATAAAAGCTGAATGCAGAGCTCACCAAAGTTACAAGACAACAGCACTGAAGAGGATGAGGGACAGAAAAGTATATGTGTGTATGCTATGGGGATGGGCTGGGGTTAGTGGTAGTGAAAGAGCTAAAAGTTCATCAAGAGTACCTAAATCTGAAGATTTGAAGAAGTAACACCCAATTATTTAGCCAAACAATGCAGAGAAAAAAGGTTGAAATCATTAGTGCCAAGATGTTCATTGTAGTGATCTTGGGTGGTGAGATGATGAACTTTGATTTCTTTTTTAGTTATTGCTGTTATTATGGGAAGAAAAAAATCAATGTCATTATTTTTTAAGCTTTCATATAACAAAAATCCTTCCACTAAAATTAATTAGGTTATGTTCTCTCCAAATCAAATAAAATACAAATGATACTAGATAGAAAAAAGAAGTAATTATCCACAAGATTGTTCTTTTATCCATGCAGCAGTTGCTCAACCATTCACGAGTACCACATCTGATTTGGGGGATATGATGTGGACCAGGACCCCAGGGCCCCATGCCAGTGCCTGGTGCCTAGCCTGGCTTACAATTAAGGGCCAAAAGGATCATTTCAAATGACATAGTTTCTCACTAAAATATTGAATTTGTTTTCACAGCTCAGTGTTTGCTAGAAGTAATTTGGAAAATAACTAAAGTCCAGTCTCCTTCATCTATGGTGTCTCCTTACCACTTCCATCCCATTCATTCATTGGTTCATTCATTGCACAGACATGAACTGTGCTTCTATCCCATGCTGATAGTCTCTACCATGCACCATGTCAGTCAGAGGTGAATCCCAACTTTCAGGAGCTTGCTCTCCCTTAATAGAAATACAAGAGCAGAGATGACCATCATACTTCTGTCAAGTGTGGTAGTGGCTACAAGAAAGGTATTCCCAAAGGAATTAGTGGAGGCATTGGAGTAGGAATATGAACTCTCAACTCATCATAATTTAGTGTGGGGCCAGTTGTGTAAAACACTCTCTTGTTGAAAGGTTATACATTCCCTGCATGATTTGACATTTCAAAAAACTTACTCTTTTAAAAAGCACAAATATTTAAACAAAGAAAAGGGGGTCACATTGGTGAGGGTGACTCATCCTGTAGTGTTGCCTTCTGTGCTCATCTGTCCAGCTCTGACCCCAACCCCAGATCTGGGAAAAACCCAAACTGGCTGCTCCTAAGCTTTGGGTCTGCAGTGTGCCCTTCCTAAATTAGAGGCAGCAGACAATACGGGATGAGTTGGTCTGTAAGTGGTCATAGGCTCACTCTGGAAATACTGAAAACTATAGGCACATGTCATTTAACCAGCAGAAGTGTGGAAATTGCAGTGCTAAATTAATCAATCCCATGTACAATAATTTTAATCGATTCCCCATGGAGCTATATTCCCAAGCTATAATACCAAGGTGGTATTTTATGTATCACATAAAATACATCATGCCATGGTTGTTTGATCAAAACAGCAATGGGGGGAATCATTTAAAAATACATACATCACCATTTTAACTTCAAATATATTATTTGTTAATCTTTTGGATGTGGGCCAAGGCCCTTTGCTGAATTTCCAGTAGTCCTCTCAGAAAAAGCTACATATGTAACTCATCAATTTCAATTTCCAGGTTGGATTTCTTCAAAGTATGGTTAGAACTTCCAGACACCTTGAAGCAATCAAAGTGCAGAGTTTATAACCCTCCAACCCTTATCTCTACAGTTGTCTCACAGGAATCTAATGTGACAATCATTTTTTAGTCAATTCATCCTCACCAAGATTTCAAAAACAGTCAAATTAATGCTTAAAATTCTATTTATCACTCATGTCCATTTTACTCATCAGTTTGCAAAACATTCATTAAATTATATATTTTAAATAACTTAAGTAGATGGCATAAAAAGGTTCAGGAGTAATCCAACCAATGCTTGGGGGATGGCAAATGTCTGGGATGTTCTAGAACAGGACTGTCAGTGAGGTCCAGTCAGTGCCCTGTGTGCCCTTTCATGGGACTCATAAGAGAAATGATCCCTCAGTCTACAGCCAATCCCTGTCACTGAGTCCATCCATGTATGACTGACAGTCATAGGCTCTGTCCAAGGAACTTTGTCAATGTCCCTTGGATACATATGGCTAAGCCAAAGCAGGACTCACACCCCATGGAGGTTGTCACAATCTACACATGTACTTTATTTAACCTACAAAATCTTGTGTTTGCTTGACTTTTGGAAAATTAGCACCCCCACCACCTAAAAGTCGCCAAGTAGGCAAATAGCCTTAGCATTTGCCTGGATTGTCCCCCTCTGCCTAGGAGCACCTTCATGCATGTGATATGGGTGGGCCTGTGACTGTGGAGCCAATGAAACCATGTGGGGGTGAAAGTCACTTCCGGCATGGGCCAGGAACCTCTCACAAGACACCCTCGCTTATGTGACCTCCATGCTCCTGGCTGGGGGTGGCTGGATGATGCTGAGGCTCCAGGAGCACAGCCAGAGCAGCAGGCACCATTCCTCAGTCTCAATCAGAGTATGACTTGCACTAGAGGTCAGCTACTGAGAGTTGGGTTGGGTACTGCTGTCTTCCTGGGAAAATATAGTGATAGTGGCCCAAAGTGAGAGAAGCATGGAGCCTGTGGAGGACAAAACAAAGGACCACGGCCCGGTGGCCCAGTGTGCTGGCTAACCTTTGTTGTTGGAAGCTGATATGGGAGCTCTCTGTACCTGTGGTTTAATTTTGGAGGCATGAGACAATTAATACTAGAGACCAATATGAGCAAAGGGCAAAAGAAGGGGGAAGAGAGCATTGTAGACTGTGACTGTCCAGGAAGGCTTCAGAGGGGTGGCAGAGGCAATCAGCTCCTGTGGTCTGGGTGGGAGAAAGATGGCATACCAGGCAGGAAGATGGGAAGCCAATGCACATGTGATTTGGAGGACCATTTGGACAGTAACAGAAAATTGACTTGAGAGGCTGGAGCGGTGGCTCAGTGCTTGCCTCAAATGCACAGGGATGCGGGTTCAAACCCCAGCAACACATATACAACAAAGTATCAGAACAACGAAAGCCACATGAAAAACTAAATAAAATTGATTCTCTCTTTCTCTTTCTCTCTCACTGTCCCTCTCTCTTTAGAAAAAAGAAAAGAAAAGAAAGTTTACTTGGAGATCAAGGTCCAGGTTATAGAAAGTCTGTTTAATGAGCTAAGGAATTAGGACTTGACTCTCTATTTAACATGGAAATAAATTATAGAAAACTTAGGATTGGGGGAATGAAATTCTCTATATCTTAGAAAGGCTAGTCTGCAAACAGTGTCAACTGAATTAGAGAGAAAAAGGCCTAGCGGGGGAAGATTAACTAATACATCATTGCCATGATTCAAGAACCAAATTCCTGCAGGACAAGGCATGTGCCAATGGGGCCTGGCACAGTGCACTCCAGGTTCTAGGTTCCTAAAATATGTTTCTTGGATCAGAGTGAAGAGGTCTTGAGTATAGTAGAAGCCAGCAGTCTGGAAAAACAAGTGGCAGCTGCAAGAGATTACATGAAAACCAGTTAAACAGGGGACTGCGAAAGAAGGAGAAGAAAAAATTAACCCCTAAACTTGTGTAAGTGGGAATTAGCAATAGCATGAAAAATGAATCTAGTCACCCAAGGTCTGGCCATGGAGCCCTTGATAAATAATTGTGAGGGGGAAGGAATCAGGAACAAGGGAAGATAATAAAATAGAAGATGTTTTGTTTTAGATGCTTCAGATTTGAAGCTATGTTAGGCTCTGCAGATTGAAATGACAAGAGGCAGGGAGAAATGAGAGCAGAAACCAGAGTTGAGAGAGTCTCTCCAAGGAGGTAAGAACTTATGAGTGTGGATCAACCTGGAGAGAGAAAAAGATAAAGCCAAGGAAAGACCCTTCATTCCCCACTCCTTACTTCCTACTGTGCCTTTCCCAGGGGTGAAGCCATCCCCCTCCCCCAACTCCATTCCCAAAGAGGTTGTCTCATGCATGGGCTCTGACAACACTTTTTAAACTTTAATGCATGTAGTAGCACCTGGACCATTCTTGAACACCCAGCATGCTGGTTACCCCCCCAGGAGCTCTGCTTCAGAGGATGGAAGAGGGCCTGAAAGTGTGCATTCCCTATACACTCTGGGCAGTGCTGATGCCATTGGCCTAGGACCACTGTTTCAGAACCTCTGGACTATGAGAGAGAGGTTGTCAGCTCCTGTTAGGAGGAACCCCCCTGAATTCATGTTCCCTCTCGCCCACACACCCTGCACAGAGGAGGGCGGGTCATCAGGAGACTGGGGGTCATTCCCTCAGCTCCAGGAACTTGGTTTACAAAGTGATTGCCACAAGCTGCTGGGACTTATTAGCAAAATGATTTTCTGTTCTTTGACAAAAATGTGTAGACCTTGACATTCTTTTCAGAATAAGCAAGATAAGGAAAGCTTATCTCCTATTCCTTCTTTGTCCTCAAACCTCTCCACTTCCCTCAGTGCCTGCTATCAGTCTCCGAGGTCACCTAGCAGAGACTGGAATGTCTGCCACTAGTGAACTGGAGAGACCTCAAACCTATGCAGAGTAGTTTTTTTCAGGGACCCCACCCTGAAAACTTTCTTCCTGTATCTGGGGTTAGCTCATTTTTATTCCCACATACAGAATAGAGTTGCTTCAGTCTACTCCAGGGGAGACACTCATAGGAGATACGTATTATAAGCCCTTGTTCAAACTCAGAGCAATAAAGGAGTTGGCCACTACTGCCACCAATCACTCATTTCAGGAATTTTTTGAGGGCCTACTATGTGCCAGGTGCTGTGTTAGCCTCAAGCCTTGTTCTTTGCACTCAAGGAGCCCACAGATGGTGAAGAAGAAGATGGTGAAGTGTGAACCCATACTTCTGGCACTTGGAGAGCCTTCCATAAAGGGGCATTACGAAGTGTGAACTTTGTAGATAAAAATGGATGAGGGCATTCAGAGCAGAGGAGCCAGAAGAGGATACCAGCACAACACAGTCTGATCTGCAATCTGTGAGTGTGTAGTATGACTGGAATGAAAGATTGCTATTTATCTTAAAATAAACAAACAAAAGTAAATGACAAAATCCCCATGCTTTAGGCCTGGAATTTGCCCATGATCAGTGCCTGGTCCTTGAGCCCTGGGGACTTCCACCCTCACCACAGTGTCAGTCAGTGACTGCTGCAGTTCCCGGCATAGTGGAGGGTCTCTGCCCTCCTTTTCTAGCCCCTTCCTTGCCCGTTCTCTTCACAGACATCCATGGCATCAGACCATCTACTGTAGCTACCGGCTCCAGCCCTCCTGATGGTCAGGCCTGGACTTGCCTGTCCTTGCAGTCAAAGCTGCCTGCCCCTCTGGTGACCCTGATTGTGTCCCTGACAAGCCTCCTCCACACAGTGTTCACCACACAGCAGGCTGAAAGCAGCATTCTCTGCAGAAGGATCTGGTTCTTTGGGGGATTTTTCCGTTGTGCTATAGGCTACAGCTCAGCAGCTCAGCCTGGGGGGTCGCTGGTTCCTGTGCTCCCTGGGAATGCCACAGTACTACCAGTTTCTCTATGGATTTTCTTATACAAGCCACTTAGGTAGCAACAAAATTGCCAAGCACCTTTGCTGATAATGAGAAGCAAGCAGAAAGCATGTAGCCAAGGCTCTCTAGGCTGCTCCTTATTTCCCCTGAGAAATAGCATTGTTTTTAGAGACTCAACTCATGGAAACACAGTGAAGGTGGTCATTAGCTCTGACTCTGTGCCTCAGGTTTTCATCTGTAAAATGGGGTGATATGAGAATCTTGAGGGACAATTATAAGGATTATACAAGTTAAGTCATGAAAGTCCTCAGTGTCTGGCTTGTGGAAAGCACTCAATATTGGGGGACATTATTTTTATTATGTATCAAAATCATTTTTCCTTCAAGGCCATAACTCCTGTGTTTTTCCCCAGTAAATGATCCCCAGTTTCCAACGGACTGAAATCTAGCCCACCTCATGTTTTCATAGGACTTGACTTTACTTCTTCTTTGTCTCCTGAACCCTCTATGTCCAAATGTCTTTTTTGCTTGCTTAGCTCCTTATTTCAAAGCCATTTTCTGCTCTTATTCTAGTAACTCCTGATAGGCCAGGGTTTTCTCAGGACAGACACTCTGGATTTACTTTCTTTTCCTGTGGATGCTTTGCAGAACTTTACCTTCATGCTCCCAGAAGTTGTCACTGTTTCCTGTTTGGGTTGAGGAAGCACTCAGTTTTATCTAAAACCTGCAGATGGTCTTTGAGAGCTGGTTTGCAAAGGAGCAGAAAAAGCAACTGAAATGCAGTGAGGCAGGGAAGATACACTGCTCAGAAGGCACCAAGAACCAGCAACCAACACTTCACCTTTGCAGCCCTGGTTATTTTTTGTCCCTGATGGAAAGACAGAAATCTAAGGTTAGGTTAACCTTAAGGTTTTTTCTTTTTTTAACTTTATAATAATGGTTCAAAAGTAATACACATTTAGTAGGAGCCATACTTTAATGTACATTAACTGTACATTAATGGTGAGTATCCATATACCCATTCTGTTTTTCACTCTCAACATAGTGCTCAATCATATGAGATAATCAACACCTTATTATAAAATAGGCTTTGTGTTAGATAATTTTGTCCAATTGTAGCCTCATGTAAGTGTTTGGAGCACATTTAAGATAGTCTGGGCCTGGTTGTTTGGTAGGTTAGATGTATTACATGCATTTTTCTTAAACTTTTTAAATAGTTTTTTTTTATTTTTTACTTGTAGTTGAACAGAATACCTTTATTTTATTTTATTTATGTGTTTTTATGCAGTGCTAAGGATTGAACCCAGTGCCTTAATGCTAGGCCTGCACACTACCACTGAGCTACAACCACAGCCCCTATTTCATATATTTTTATCATATTTTCCTTTTTTAAAAAAGAGAAAGGGATAGTGAGAGAGAGAGAGAAAGGGAGAATCAATTTTATTTAGTTTTTCATGTGACTTTTGTTGCTCTAACACTTCATTGTGTACGTGGTTCTGGGGTTTGAACCTACATCCTCACACATGCCAGGCAAGTGCTGTAACCATGGAGCCACCACTCCAGTCCCTCATAAGATATTTTCAAGTTGTGCGTTGATCGGGATTTGACCCCATTGTAACTGAAGAGCACCAGTAACTTCATTTCTCCCCATTTCCCCTCCACCATGTTTTTACAAGAATATAATGGAAAATTTGTGACTTAAAAAAAATTAATCGTTCTTTGCTCTCTAGAAGGCCTAAAACCCTTAGGAATTTCACAGATCTTTCTGAAATATCAGAACTGACAAGCATATATAGCACAGCCTGTGGTTTTTGCATTCACCAATTGACAAGTATCTCCATGATTCATCACCATATCAAAGATGGTGACAAGCTTCTGTTCTTAAAGATTTGAAAGTCTCATTTAGTGTCCTAATCTCACAATGAAGCAAGTGCTTGATCTCTGATCAAGACTAGAGTCACCTTGCTCAGTAAGATGTTTGGTAAATTCATCGCAGTGGTTCATCTGAAATGGATCTGTTTCTTTAGGCCTGAGCTGCCACGTAGCTATTAAATCTATAAGTCACTCCAAGTTAGAGTCAAATGTGACTTTATAGAATGAATTGAGTAGTTTGACAGATATGATGTAATTATATGCTAATTAATATGCTAATTAGTAGTCAATATTGCTTAACTCTCAAGCCAAGTTTCAGCTTATGGGGAGCCAACTATATACACAGGTTCCAAATGCATGGATCAGATAACCACAGACTGAAAACATTCTTTAAAAAATTGTGTCTTTATTGAATATGCACAGACTTTTCTTGTCATTAGCCTCTTAACAATACAATATAACAACTGCTTATATAACATTCACATTGCATTAGTCATAAGTCACCTAGAAATAAATTGAAGTATATGGGAGGATGTGCATAAGCTCTTTGCATACACCAAACCATTTTATGTAAAGGACTTGAGCATCCATGGGTTTGATATCTGCAGGGGGTCCTGGAACAAATTCTTCTTGAATACTAAGGGGCACCTGTCTGTCTCACTTAATGTTCACAACAATCTCATGAAATGGGCACTAAGTACATGAAGTGGATGAGGTTACTTAGAAAAATTTGTCTTAGAAAAGCAAAATGGCTTGAGACCATAAGCTTTTGATCATTCCTAGAGTCTGAATATTGAAGCAGGTTGGAGTCATGAAGCTGGTGGGAGCCAGAGCCTGAGTTGGGAGACTCAGGCTCAACTTTCAGCCTTTGTACAGGAGGGCACCAGCTGGCAGGGTGGAGGTGTAATCCAGTCCAGGGACTATTTTTATAATAGGGCCACACTGTTGGATTAGTTGCCAATATATAAAAATGGGATGATTTCATATTTTTTAAGTATCCAGACTTTTGAGCTTCTCTTGAAGATCTGTGGGCTATACTCCAACAACAATTGGTGAGGGCTACGTGGGTGCTTTTGTCCACTCATCCACCCTCGTTTACCTTCTAAAGCCAATAGCTGGGGCTCAGGATTTTAGATATTACAGAGGCTGGTTTGAGGAGACACAATCAAAGGCATAATCAGCAATGAATAAGAAGATACTAAGAATGAATCCATGATCTCCCCTTTGGAGACTTGGCAGTGGTCCAAGCTGAGCTAGGGAACAGGGATGAAGAGCAGGTTTGAGGAAGGGAGGATGAGCTTGGATGGCATGTGTTGGATAGCTTAGTTTCTAGTATCTCTGGGACTTCCCAGTGAGATGTTTCACACTAAGTCGAGTGTAAGAAGAAGGTTTGTGCTAAAAACGTAAGAGCAGGACCCTGGAAGCAGCATGATGTGGTGGCAGGTGAAGAATTGTCCATGTGACACCGCAAGTGAGCCACCAGAGAGAGACATAAAGAGCCCAAGAGGCCTCAGAAAGCAAAAGAGTCAGTCGGGTTTCACACAGGAAAAAGGGCTCTGGTCTCAGTTGCACTGCAGTAAAAAGCTCCAGGAGAATAAAGACTACAAGGCATCTATTGACTTCAGTTATTAGTTGATCCCTGGTGACCTACACAAAAACAGTTTCAGACTGTTCAAGAGAGAGCCACAGTTCTGGCAGAGTGAAGAGTAGATATAACCATCGTCATGAAATTCAATACAGCCCTGTGAAAGGCAACAAAATCATTCAGACATGCTCACTGAGACTTGCTGAGGCTGACCAGTTTAGCCAATGTACACGCACAAAGAGGTTCAGAGCAGGGACTTACAACCAGGCTCCAGGGCCAGAGCAGCCAGACAACCATCCTTTCTCTTTATACATAAGTTAGACTAAGTTAGACAAACACCATAGTTTAAAATGCACTATGTTCTCTGCACATTTTAAACCCTTTGCAATCTTAATATTTTATATTTATACTAGGCTACCTTTATTTTCAGATCAGTGGCTAGAAGCAGAATGGATGAATGGACCCAAGTTCGGTAAGTTTTGCTGAAGCAGAGGAGTTTAGAAAAACTTCTTAGGACATGGATTAGTTAGGTATTCACATCCCATTTCCTGTGCCTGGATGTAAGAACACTGTGTGCCCCAAACTTACTTACAGTCAAACTAGGGACAAGTGTCTAGGTTTTTGCCAGAAGCGATGTTGCACTGCCAAGTATAGTTCCTAAAACATTTTATGTGCTCAGCCAAGCATTCGTTCCCATCTGCCCTGGGAGGAAGGACTCAATATGGAGCTTGGGCTTTTGAGTCACTGTGTGCGTGAGAGCATCCAGAAGAACTGCCTGACCTGCATCAGAATGTGACATGAAGAAGAAATGGGCCATTATTGCCTTGTGCCACTGAGCTTTCAGGGACTGTATGTTACTGCTGCATCAATTGGCCTGTATTGCCTGATGTGACTGGGAAGAGTACTAGTGGGAGGGACAGGGCAGCATGCAGCAGACTAGGAGCTCTGAACTCACTGGCAGGGGACAGGAAGAGAATAAAGGAACAGGGTCACAGACATAGGAGTAATGCATAGTTCGAAAACGTTCCTGGAACTCTTTTTTTTTTTAAAGAAAGAGGGGACAGTGAGAGAGAGCGAGAGAGAGAGAGAGAGAGAGAGAAAGCCAGAAGCAATTTTTATTTAGTTTTTCATGTGACTTTCATTCCTCCGACTCTTCGTTGTGTACGTGGTGCTGGGGTTTAAATTCGCATACTTGCGCATGCCAGGCAAGCATTGTAACCGCCAAGCAATTGCTCTAGCTCTTCCTGGAACATTTTAAAACGTTAAAACCAATTTTCCTATGTGATCTATTTAAATCTGCTTTTACCTTGTAAAAGAACTAGTGGTAGGAGAAGCAAATCTCTGGGGTAAATAGGAGTAACATGTTATTTATTTCTTAATTCTGCTATTAGAAATCTATGTAAGGGGAAGTTTTACTATTCTTCTCCCACCCCCCATGACTCTCCTTGACCACCTTGAAGACCTCTGGTACATACAGTTAATGGACCTGTTTAATGAGGCCAGTGTCCTGTAGGGGCCTGCATCTGGAGTCTTTCTTGCATTTTGAGCTACTATAAAACGCATGTTTGGAAATTACTGGCCCCCTTGAAAGCACACGCAGAAGAAAGCCTTGTTCCAGCTCTCTAATGTCAAGCCTAATTTGGGACTGTAAGAAACCATGTTGGACCTGTATCTCTACACCTGAGTGTAAGAATTCCTGAACTATGGGCTTAGGGTCAGGCCAAGACCTGGCCTATGCTTCTGGAGTTCAGAGACTGTCAGTATATGGAGGTAGCACCTCTTCTTACTACATGGGTTGGATTCTCTGGCCAACTGATGGCAACCCTTAGGCAGCAGGGGATACTCAGACTTAATTTCCATTCCCAAATCAGAATCTTTTCACTTAACCAACACTTTAATTCCTTGGATAATCAATCATTTTATGCTATGGATGATATCCTAGTAGAGCTAATATGAAAACTAAAATTGCCATGAAACAGACATTCTTTGTTATGGTTTGGATGTGAAGTAACCCCTCAAAACTCCTGTTAATGTAAGAATATTAAGAGGTAAATTGATCAAATTATGAGAGCTGTAACCTAATCAGCCCATCCTAGTTGGAATGGGCTGACTGAGTGATAACTGTGGGCAAGTGGGGCATGGCTGGAGGTGGTGGATCACTAGGGGCATGACCTGGAAGAGTTGATCTTCCTGTAGCTCCTTCCTCTTTCTCCCTGTTTCCTTACTGTCATGAGGGGAGCAACTTTGCTCCATTGTGCCCTTCCACAATGTATATGGAGTTGCTTCATTGGGCCCACAGCAACGGAGTTGGCTGTAAATGGACTGAGACCTCTGAAACCATGAGCCCCAAATAAATTTTTCCCCCTCTAAGATGTTCTTGTTGGGTATTTTGCTCACAATGATGCAAGAGCTGATGGAAATATTTTTAAACCTTGCTTGTCTAGGAAAAAATAAATAATATATTAAAGTCTTAGAAGTTCATTTTCACCAAAACTCAAGTGGAAATTTAATTGTTCAGATCAAATGTTAATGGTATGAGGATATGGGGCCTGTGGGAAGTAATTAGTCTTAGATGAAGTCGTGATGGTGGGGGTGGATCCACCATGATGGCATTAATGACTTTATAAGAAGAGAAAGAGAGACCTGAGCTGGCCTGCTATCTTGCCATTTGATGCCTGTTGCTCCTACCTCAGGACTCTGCAGAGAGTCTCCACCATCAGGAAAACCCTTACCAGATGCTGAGCAGATGTTGACACCATACTCTTGGACTTACAGCCTCTAGAGCCCTAAGCCAAATAAATCTCTTTTCTTTTTTTAAAAAGAGAAAGAGAGGGACAGCGAGAGAGAGAGAGAGAGAAAGAAAGAGAGTGAAAATATCAACTGTATTTAGTTTTTCATGTGACTTTTGTAGCTCTGACAGTCGCAATGTACTTGGTGCTGGTGTTCGAACCCTCATCCATGCACATGCCAAGCAAATACCATAACCGCTGAGCCATCACTCCAGCCCTAAATCTCTTTTCTTAATAAATTTCTAGCCTGTGATATTCAGTTATAGCAACAGAAAGTGAATTAAGATGTATATCCCAATTTTTCATAATAAGATTATGCAAATTAGTTAGGCTTCTTTTAACAGAAGCCTGACTACACAAAGCCTCCTGAAGACAGGAGGGTTTACCCTTTCATATAAATGAGGTTCATAATTCAGGACCGGCTTGGCAGCTTCACTAGGGGCAAAACTTCTTCTACCCCTCTGTTTTTCTACCACAATCATATTCTCACACCAGGCAGCTACAGAGAGTGGGTGGGAGAGGACAGAACAATCCTCTCCAAGGCAAATGACCCCATGAAAGAGCCTTTTGGAGGATACACACACATCAGCCAGTTCTGAACACTGTGGCTCTGTGTAGCCATCTGGGAAGTGAGAAATGCAGCTATTCCACTTGCCTAGCTGGGGAAGTTACAAGTAAAGGAAAACTGGATAGTGAGCAGCAGGAGGCAGCTCTCCAGCCAAGTTTGGTTCCCATTAAAATGCTTTTCTCTGGAGGCTGAGGCAGGAAGATCACAAGTTCAAAGCCAGCCTTAGCAACTTATTGAGACCTGAAGCAACTTAGCGAGACCCTATCTCAAAATAAAATACAAAAAGGGCAGGGGATGTTGCTCAGTGGTTAAGCACCCCTGGGTTCAATCCCTGGTACCAAAAATACAGAAAGAAAGAAAGAAAGAAAGAAAGAAAGAAAGAAAGAAAGAAAGAAAGAAAACCACATTACTTTTAAAAAAAAATGCTTTTCTGCCTCCAATCTGTGCTTCTTCTGCTGACCATAGCTTTTGAGGTCTTTGGACAATGAGCTCATATCCTTGGTAGATGACAAGTGAGGGAGAAATTAAATGATCTCAAGAACTCATTAGCCCCTATAATTAATGATTCTTTTGACTTATGGATAACATGAAAATTTCCAATTTACATGATTTTTAAATCCATTAATTAATTATTTTATTAAATAAACCCTGCAGACAGATCATTTTACATTGTTTAAACTACAGATCATATTCCAGTTTTATGGTATCCATTGGTAATAGCATATCAATCTCATGAAACGGTAATCCCATGAACCAGTAACCCCATTACCTCAAATCCATAATTTATGGTAGAAATAATCACTTGTCTCTTAAAGAATGTGTTAGTTTTTGACTAAAGACACCAATAATGTATATCTCTAAACTCAGTCCCTCTTCTGATACAGTGCAAATAGGTTTTAAAATACACCTGTGGTTTTCTTCATTAGAAAATCTAGTGACCTTCACTATTGAGCTAAATGACAGTATTACTGGTCATAAAAAAGATTTAATATTTGAACCTTTGCACCAACCAAGCTCCCAAAGTCATTTTCAGTGAGGATCAATTTCAATTACACTTTTACTGCTTATATAATGGAGGTGGTTGGGTCCATCAAAGGCCAGGCCAGGGAGCAGCAGGAGCCAAGGGCATGGGGGAGCTCACCTTTGCCCTCCACAAAGTCCCTGACCTGGATCCCTTCTCCATCCATGAAGGAGAGTTAATTATGGCATTTTCTTTATGTGACCAGGATCATTATTGACAGCTATGTTCCAGAACCAGGCAGCACTTTATAAGTTTCCATGTTTAAGTCCCCCCACAAAATTCATATATGCAGACCCCCCCATACACAAGGTAATGATGTTGGGAGGTGGAGCTTTTTAGGTTACGAAGATCGAGTCTTGTGAATGGGACTAGTATCCTCATAAAAGGGACCCAGACAGCTGCCTCACTGTATGGTCACAGTGAAGCTGGCCCTCACCAGACCTGAAATCTTCCAGGAACCTGTGAGAAGTAAATATTTGTTGTTTACATTGTAGTATTTTTTTATATCAGCCGGAGTAAGGCAGGACACTAAAGGAAAGCCAATATTTTGTTTCTTTAATTGACAATAGGGTGTTGGTATGGCAATGTTCAGTGAAACAATCAGATGCAAAATCTCATGCCCCACCCAGATAAAATCAGTTGGAAGCCCAGCTTAATCATCTTCCACCTGGAGTTGTTCTTCTGATTTTGTTCTTGGGGAGGACAGACTTCCTGGGCATTTTAACAGTCCACTGCTAAGTGGACTTCACCTGCTGGTGTCTGCCTGGCAAAGACAAAAGACCCAGAGTACAACACTTCCCGGGTTCAGTCTCTCCCTGTCCTCACTTGCCGGGGAAGTCTGTTCACTCTTAAAAAAAACTCCTGTCCCTAGACAGCCTATTCAACAAATCATGCTGGACAAACTGATCAGCTACTTGCAGAAAGTTGGAATTAGACCCTATCTTTCACCTTGCACGAAAATCAAATCAAAATGGATCAAGGAGCTTGGAATTAAACCAGCTACCTTGCAACTAATGGTAGACGAATTAGGTCCAACACTTCAGCATTTGGGAGTAGGCAAAGACTTTTTCAACATGTCTCCTAAAGTGAAGGAAGTAAAGTAAAAAATCAGTGATTGGGATGTCATAAAGCTAAAAAGCTTTTGCACTGCCAAGGAAATAATCAAATTAGTCAAGAGGTTTCCTACAGAATTGGAGAGAATCATGGACTGTGATTCTTCTGACAGGGGTCTCATATCCAGATTCTACAAAGTCCTCAAAAATATAAATTTCAAAAACACAAACAACCCAATCAATAAATGGGCTAAAGAACTAAATAGAAACTTCTCAACAGAGGATTGATCAGAGGATTGATCAGGCCAATGAATACATGAGAAAGTGCTCTAAATCACTAGTAATCAGAGAAATGCAAGTGAAAACTACATTAAGATATCACCTCATGCCAGTCAGATTGGCAAAAATGAAGAAAATAAACAATAATAGATGCTGGAGGGGCTGTGGAGAGATAGGTACACTAGCACACTGTTGGTGGAGCTGCAGACTAGTACAGCCCCTTTGGAAAGCAGTGTGGAGAATCCTCAAAAAACTAGGGGTGAACCCACCATATGATCGTGCTATTCCTCTCCTGGGTATTTTTCCAGGGGATTTAGAATCAGCACATTACAGTGACACAGTGAAATCAATGTCCATAGCAGCTCAATTTACAATAGCTAAATTATGGAAACAACCCAGATATCCCTCACTGGATGAATGGATCCAAAAACTGTGGTACACATATACCATGGAATTTCACTCAGCAATTAAAAACAACAATATTACAGACTTTGAAGGTAAATGGATGGCTATGGAAGAAATTATGCTGAGTAAAATCAGCTTAACCCAGAGAACCAAGGGTCAAATGTCTCCACTCATCTGTGGAGGCTGGAGCTAGACCCTAGCCATTGAGAAAGGAGGTCAATTCTCATGATTTAAATCCGGAAAAGTTGTAATGACATACAACCTAAGGCATTTGTAGAGATGTTTTGGGAAGGAGGGAGGGGGAGGAATAAGGGTGGATAATGGGGGAGGGGTCTTGGGGGGTAAATCTAATATTCAGAATTCATATATATATTATATTTTTCATTAGAAGCATGTTTGATTATTCAACAAATAAATTAAAAAAAAAACTCCTGTCCTCTTCTAATCACGATATACTGAGAACAAAATTGAAACCCCTTTGCCAGATTTTCCTGAGGGATCTGCTCTCCATCTCCTTTTCTGAGCAGGTTCAGGTCCTCTCATCCCAGCTTCTTATCTTGTGGTTACACAGGTTCTCTGGGTTTCCCCAGCACACGTAGCCCTTTCCTACAAAGGACCTTTGCACAAGCTCTTTGTCACACTTGAAACACTCCCCACAATACTCTGCAAGATGCTCTCTTTTCCTCTCCTCAAATCTCAGCATAAAAGTTAACTTTTCTCCTCATCAGCTAATGATGATCCTCCTGCTCATGCAAAGAACCATTTTTCATGCCCCCCATCCTGCACCTCACCCACTGGCTAGGCTCCTTCCTACACCTGACTCCATTCTGATATTTTAGGCACTGTTTGCAAAGCAATATCCATACTCAGGAAAGTGTGGCTTTAAAGAGAGACTTTGAATCACAGGTGTTTATTTTCCTGTTGTTTCTGTCTACAGCAGGGTCAGAGGTAACACTTTTTAAAACTAGCCAGTCCTTGCTTCAAGGAGGACAAAGCCTATGCAGTCTCTGCAGAGTTTGGGAGAAATGCATCTCCCTAGGAAAGCAGAGTTGCTGGACAGGATCCCTAGAAGTCCACTCTCCTCACTCCATGAGGGTAGGGGCAGATTTTCCCAAAAATAATTTCCGTTCTGGGACAGATTTGAAGCTGCAAATTCCATGCCCCAGACAGAGTTATGATTGTTTTTTTCTGGATAACCTAGTGGGTGTTCCCAAGCACCCACCTAGGCATCAAAAAAAGTTGATCAAATACTTATGTTATGATATGAGAAATATCATTTCTTGGAAGGAATTCTGAGATGAACTCTGTAGGTAACCAAAAGTTGGCTTGTTATGGTGAGTTGTTAGGTAAAACCAGACAAATGTCAGGGCTGGCTATCAGAAAGGAGCATCCTTGTTTTGGTATATTTGAGCTGATACCACTTTTTCAGATAGTAATTAAATAGCAGGAAGCTATCACCAGCAGAATATATAATAAACATACACATATAACCCAGGCATCCTTTAGCCCTTGCCACCTTATCACTGCCAGGAAGTATATTTCATACTTATTTGATAATTTGATTACTCTTTGCTTGCCCAAACAGTATAAGCTCCTGGAAGCCATAGATTTTGGCTGTTTTTCCTGCTGTGATGCATCCCAGGTCCTGGAAGATTGCCTGCAGGTGGAGGTACTTATTATGCATTTGCTTAATGAATAAAAAGCAGGAACACATTAACATAAAAGAATGCTGTTTTGCTGGAATGTGTGAGTAGAAAGGATTTTCTTTCCTGAGCCCCAAAATGAGATTAGTAACTTAAGACACAAATTTTAAATAAGGATGAGCAGAATAAGGCTCACTCTATTCAGAGATCATTCCTATCATCCCTTGTGTGTTTTCCATAGGCATGGATGTTCACTGAATCTCCAAAATCACCCCCATGGTGAAGCTTTGCAGGGTTTCTGACTAGCCATGTGTTTGTGCACATGTGATGAAAAGGAAGGACAGGCCAGCTACATATGTATACCAAGCGTATGTTCTAAATTACACCCTGTTCTCCTTAGCTCAGAGAGACCCCATTTGCCCAACCATGGTGTGCAATCTTGACTCATGGTCTTATTTTTAAATGTTGTTGATAACCCTTTGCTATTTCTGCCACAGTATTTCTGGAAACTTGCAAAACAGAAAATCATGCATCTTCAAAGCTCTGGCACCTTAAATGATGAAGATAAACAATAATCTCTCTTATTTCATTCTTTCTCTCAACTGAATCAATTCGTATACTTATTTTCATTTGGATATGATGGCCATAATAATTTCATATATTACCCTCTTAATGGCATAATTTTTTTGGCTTTTTCAAAAAGAAGTAGCAACTGGTTTGGCTTCTGTTAAATTATTCATGTTTTGTGTACATTCTAATTTTTTCTCCGGTTGTTTTCCTTATCTTTTGGCAATGCCTGTGTTATCTATCTCTCTTAGGTGAATTAAAAATCACCATTTGATTTCCAATAGAAGAAAATGACACCAAAAATAATCATCCTCAAACACAATCAAAATGAGCATGCCAAGAAGCCAGGTGTAGTGGTGCAAGCCTGTAATCCCAGTGGCTGGGGGGTCTGAGGAAGGAGGAATTAAAAGTTCAAAGCCAGCCTCAGCAATTTAGTGAGGCCCTAAGTAATTTAGCAAGTTCCTGTCTCTAAATTAAAAAAAAGAAAGAAAGAAAGAGGGTTTGAGGCTTTGTCTCAGTAGCTAAGAGCCTTGGGTTTAATCTCTGGTACAATAAATAAATAAATAAAGTAAAAAGAAAGAAAAGGCATGCCAAAAGGTCAGAATTATATGCAAAGAGGGCTCAGCGGTTACAGTGCTTGCCTGGCATGCGCCAAGTATGTTCCCGCCCAGGACCAAATACACAGCAAAGTCTCTAAGCACCAAACAGTCACATGAAAAACTAAATAAAATTGATTTTTTCTCTCTCTCTTCCAAAAAAAAAAAATAAAGAAAGAAAGAAAGAAAAAAGAAAAAAAGAGAATTATATGTAACGGAAATGGTTAGCCCCAGGGTACTTACCATTCATCTTCCCAGGTTCCTAATTTAATAATATTAGTGATTTTAATATACCGCAAACCCTCAGTGTGAGTTCAGCATGGACAGTATAGATGATCAAACCTGAAAATTCAAGTTAATTTTCTCATTTGGGAGCCTACACTCTCTGGGTTAACTGTCCACACTAGTCAAGTCAGTCAGGAAATGTGGTTCTGCTTCACCTCCCTGGAGGTACAATTAGTCTTTAATTTTAGGATTCTTGCCCCAGTCCCACATGCTGTGGTCTCTCTTTTTCTCTTAAGCACTTTATTTTCTCATGTGTGAATTCAAGGCAGAGTGGACAAATTGGAGAACATGGAAATCTAGCCTAGCAAATCTTTTCTATTCCTCTCTTTGTCTACATAGGGGAAACTGAGGGTGAAAGGGTGGAAGGATTATATTCTTTTAAGTCTGAGCTTTATTTCCCCCTAATGATTTCATTTTTGTGAAGGAATTGACCAATACTGAAAGGTGTGTCCTTTCAAAATGTTTGTGTTTCAAGCACTCACTGATTATCTGGTAATGTGGGGTGTACATGGTACTCTGGAGTTATATGAAGTTATATGGGGAGTATCCATTTATCTGGAGTTACATAGGGTATACACAGCTGCCTGCAGTCTCATGGGGTGTATGGCAGTGGGCTAAGGTCGCCAGAGACAGAGAAAGAGGGTTACTCAAAGCCTGCCACAGATGTGTGGGGTTGGGGGAAAGGGCAGGAATGTGCACAAACATGTTACAGGCTAAATGGAGACTGAATGGATATAGCAACACCCATGCCTGTAACCATCTCAGTGGGAGGTCCTTCAGTGAACATGCTTTGATTAATGATGTTTTAATGCTAATTTCACTTTTTAGCACTCCTGTGCCCAAAGGCCCTGGTTGTTTTGATAGAAGTGATATTCCTTCCCCACCTAAAAAAAAAAAAAAAATCAATAATTTTTACACTTTCCAAGTGGTCCCTTCAGGGGAAGGAAGTCCAGGAGAGCCAGGTGCATCAGAAGGCGGAAGCAGCAGACTGACCCGGCCGGGGCTCCAGCCTCTCCAGTGCCGGAAGCGACCTCTAGGTGGTGCAGGTGAGTTTGCAGTGAGGGAAAGCCCCTGGGCGGTGAGGACTGATTGCAAACTCAGACAGGACAAGGAGCAGGCAAGGAAAAGTTCCTGGGAGCCCTTTAAAACAGAAAGGAAGTGTGGCTGACGGCAGAGGTGTGCCTGGTCCTTGGCACCCCAGCTGGTCCGGGGGACGAGGAGCACCTGCTTGTGAGAGCACTCCAGGTGTCCACCTGTGAAACCTGGCCGCCCAGCACAGGACCTGCCTGGCTTTCTTCATAAACCCATATCCTGCTCGTACTAGAAGCTGACCTCGCACGAGGACCAGGTAAGCCTTGATCCTTTCCTTTTGGTTTTACAAACACTTGGGCTGTGAATGAGACCGAGGTGTCATTGGCTAGGAAAAAGCCTGAGTGCATTTTTGAAATGCATTTCATTTTTGGGTTGCGTTTGAACAAGCTTTACCGCTTACTCTTCGTCTGTGCTGCCAGTTCTCGGACCTGTTGTTCCTTTGTTTTTGGGAAAACATCAGAAATCCTGTTTTACTGTTGGTTACTCATTTGATTAGGGAGCCAAACTGTGTGTGCTTTGCCATCTGTAAGATCTGGGCTCCTCAAACAATGCGAGTCTCCAGGGTGCAGGAAAAGTGTGTTTCTCTGGTTTGCCCCTAAGTCTGCCTCCCCAAGGCAATGTGAGTAGAGGCTGGGACTTCAGTGGGATTCTGTACCTGCCTCCTACCCCCGGGGTAACTCTAGAGTCCTAAGGACCTTCCCAGTGGGGTTTTTGAATCAAGGCTGAGATCTTGATGCTATCCGCCTGTTTTGGGGGAAGGGAGGAATTGAGGATGGTGGTGGTTTCTTGTGATGCTTGAGGTTTTCATTCCCAGTCAACAAATCCCCTTAATGCTCTGACGGGCCGTGGGTAGATCAGGTTCATGCACAAGTGTAGGCTCTGATTCCCCAGCATCCTGTGGCTCCTGCTCCTGCACCACCAAGGTTTGTGATTTAGGGTGGGGAGGAGGGCAGATGAAGCTCCTACCAGTGTGTTACTGCTATGTTGCACTGGATGAATGTCAAGAGGGGCAGTCCTTTTTTGTTTTATTTGTTTGTTTGTTTTTAAAAGAAGAAGGAGAGAGAGAGAATCCGTTTTTATTGAGTTTTTCACATGGCTTTCGTTGCTGGCACTTAGTTGTGTACATGGGTTGCTGGGGTTTGAACCCGTGTACCTGCGCATGCCGGGTAAGCACCGTAACCACTGAGCCACCGCTCCAGCCCCAAGAAGGGCAGTTTAAACAACAAGAGTGCTGATCTGAGAGATTAGCAAAGCAGAAGCTGCAGTGTGCAGTCAGGGGAATGGACATAATTGGTGGGACACCTGCCCTAAGGAGGTTTGCAATGAGCAGCAGAGAGAGAGGCGAGGAGCAGCTGTAGGTCCAGCTCCTCCTCCGGCTCTCCAGCTGGCTGCACCTCTGTGGTTCTAAAGTGTCATTTTTGAGCCATTTTCAAAGCAAGAGTGAAACTGCAGCTCAAAGTATCAAAAAGTCAAAAAGCCATAATCGATAGAAGGAGAAAAGGAAGCAATTCAAAAATCTATGGCAGAGACTGGTTTTTTGCCCAGCTTGATGCTGTGAGATTTCTAGGTCATGGCCAATTAACACTCTTAAAGATACATTTCAACAGAGCCCACAATAAAAAAGAGGACTTATCCAAACTGGAAAATGAGAGTTTGTCCCAATAATTTGCATTCTTGTTTGTCCCATTTGCATTCTTGGTTTCTGAGAATCCTGGCCCCTGAGATGATGGTCCACAGTATCTGCTGTACCCTGCCCTATCCCTAAGTAAGTCAGGCTATATACAATACAGCACAAGGTTAATTTGTGACAGACAGTTGGAGTGTGATCCTAGGACAGGTTTTTGGGGAGGAAAAACTCAATAAAATGTTTGATGTTTACTCTTCAGCTACTATCTGGTTTCAACAGGATTTTCATGTCAATGAAAAGATATCTAAATGGGGCTGGAGCCATGGCTCAGTGGTAGAGTGCTTGGCAGGAATGCACTAAGGCCCAGGTTCAAATCCTAGCACCTCATACACAATTAAGTGTTGGGAAAATAAAAATAAAAAGATTAAAAAATAAATAAAATTGATTCTCTCTAAAAAGAAAGAAAAGGAAAGACATATAGAGGGTCCCTAACTTACAATTTTTTTTTTAAGTTTACAATGATGTGAATCAACCCACATTCAATAGAAACTGTACTTCAAGTTTTGGATTGTTTCTGTCCTGGGCAGGCAATATGCAGACTGATCCTCTATCACAATGCTGGGAAGCAGCAATGAGCCACAGCTCCCAGCAGGCCGAGTTGACAGGGAAACAGTTGATGCTCAATAGTTGTGTTATGTTGCTAAGTTAGGTTGTTCTGTAGGGTAACTGTATTACATGCCTTTATAACTTACGATATTTTCAACTTACTTTGGGATTATTTATACATGATCCTTTCATAAGTTTAGGAGCATCTGTATTTGTGAAGTTCAGAAGTATCAGGGCTCATTCTTCTTTCTTTCTTTTCTAAAGACAGGGACAGTGAGAGAGAGAAAGAATCAATTTTATTTAGTTTCTCATGTGGCTTTCGTTGCTCTGACACTTTGTTGTGTATGTGGTGCTGGGGTTCTAACCCATGTCCTAGCACATACCAAGCAAATGCCATAACTGCTGAACCACCACTCCAGCCCCTCACTCTTCTTTCTTAAGCAGCTCTGTGGCCTCATATCTAGCCTGATGCCTCACTGGAAAACAAACCAAATTTTATTC
Organism: Aplodontia rufa; assembly: GCA_004027875.1. Classification (NCBI taxonomy): domain Eukaryota; kingdom Metazoa; phylum Chordata; class Mammalia; order Rodentia; family Aplodontiidae; genus Aplodontia; species Aplodontia rufa. Next base: position 29,597 of record PVKS010005170.1, on the reverse strand, counting down.
AGAGAGGTAAGACAGACCTGGTCCTACCCCTATTTCACAGGGTGCAAAATGGAGTTGACCCTTTAAAGTCTAGTGTGTTTTCTAGTGAAAACGTTCCTGAGGTCTCAAGGTACCACAGATAGAAGCCAGGTCACTGATGCTGGGTCCAGGGGAATGAGTTCTGTGGTGTCCAAAGAACAGAATTCATTCTCAAAGAAATCCCTAGAAACCCAGCTTCAAAGACTCAAGCAAATCTGAAATTCAAACATAGGAGCTGTAAACAGGATGGCATTTGGCAGCCAGCCTTACTAATTAAGTGGCTCAGCCCCTGGCTGGCTGGCTTTCCCCTCACCTCCCAGCAGCCCCCTGCATACTCTTTAGCAGATTTTTTTCTGGCCCCTGCTCCCTCAATTATCCCCGATGATACCTGCCTGCTTGTTCCTTTGTTGCTGTTTTAGGCTCTGCCCACCAATAGCATCATTCATTAACCTACATTAAACTACTTAGCACATTAGATCAATTAGGAGACAAAAGCCCCAGCACCCTGTCTCTGAGGATGCTGCCTTCATCACCTCCATCTGCACGCTCCCCCATGCTGTCCTCCTTGAATTTATATGTTGCAGGCAGGGCTTTTACTTGATCTCTCACATTACTATTTTCCTAAAAAAAAAATGCTAGAAGAGATAAACTGTTGTTATTTAACCACTTCTGTACATTTCTACAGCACATATATTACAAAGTGTTTTCATGCTCATTTCCCCTGTTTTCCAAATAAGGAAATTGAGACTCAGAGAAGTTCCCAGACTTGCCCAAAGCCACATAGCTAATAATGAACACTGATAACTGCCATGGGTTGATCGCTCAGAATGTGAGGCATTGTGCTTAACATATAGCTTGTAATTGGAGAGACTGGGGCTAGAATCTGTGTCCTTACCTCTGAAAGACTCATGCATGCTTGTAAGAACCAGATGAAGACAATACCAGTGATGATCTAAATTTTGTTCCTGGTGAGCCATCCTGACAAAGGTTTGGTAACAGAAGAAAGATTTGAGAGTTTACAGTATTATGTAGTGGGGAAAAAAAAACTGTCAAAAGTAATCAAATCCAGATTGTTCAATCTAATATCAAGTAATAGCCAAGAGAAATTTTTGAAATGTCTTTCAGTGTTCAGATGCACCATCTGCTAATACAGAGACTGACTCTAACTTTCTATCCTTGTCCTTAGGGAGTCACAAAGCATTACCTGTGAATGGTTAACCATGTACAAAGTTAGGAAAAAGCTTCCCTCTCGGGCTTGTCAGGGCCAGGGGGGGCGCATTCATTAAAATAGCATACCAGGGGATCCTACAATCTAAGGTATTTTTAGTCCTCCTAGCACATCATGGGCACTCCATGAAGATATGACCAAGCAATGAATGGGATCTTTCATGTCAAAGAAAGATCACCAGTTATTCTAATCACACATAGAGGGGAAAGGGGCTGCTCCAACATCAAAGCACCCCAAGTTAACAAGCAAACAAACTCCAGTTGGCAAAGCTACTCTCTGGGGGCAGAACACCTGCTATTTCTCAAAGGCTGAGTTCCCAAGGTGTCAGACACCCTGGTTCCTCCTGCTTCAGTACTCTCTGGAAGTTCCATAGTTATATATATGTATACACATAAGTAACTGGGAGGTCTTTTGTTCCATTCCCAACAAATCAGATGATGAGCCTTGCACAGGAAGATATACTTATCCTTATTTCTAAATATGCAAGCACAGGAGACAGAAGAAGGGAAGACTTCAAGTATGTTTTAAAAATATCCATTCATTCATTTAACAGTCTTTTCTGAGCACCTGCTGCATGCCAGGTACTGACCTGGGATGTAGTAATAACAGTGGTACCAGAGGTACCAACAGAGATAAGGTCCCTGCATGCATGAAACCTAGATTCTATTGCAGGGAGATATACATGTGACTTTAGATAAAGCCAATGCCACCGGGAAATAAGCAAAACAAGCAAGATGAAGTGCCGGTGTGGGAAGAGGGACCTCTTGGTAAAATGACATTGGAGTGAATACCTAGATGAAATGAGGGAGCGAAATAACAGACTATAATAATGGAGACCCCGAAGAGGGTGAGCTTGAGATGTCCCCATGCCAGCAGGAAGGCCATGGCCAGAACCAGAAGGAAGGTGAGAAGCCCAGGAGGAAATGAGAGGAGAACCAGGTCCAGATCATGGTGGACAAGGGGACATGGGAGGAGTCTGGGCTTTCATTGTTGGGGGCAGGAAGGCAAAATGATGCATCAGCTCAAGACTGAAGTTCATCCTGGATTGTTCTTTTGCCTGTGCCGTGGTACATCATATCTTGCCAAGCCACACCACGTCCTACTAGCTGCTGTATTTTGAGTATCAGCATTGATGAGTTGAATCTCCAGCTGCTTCCCGAGAGAGCAGGTTGGCTGGTCTGGAGGTCAGGAAAGACAGGCAGCAGAAGTTGGCACGGTGTGGAATGATCCCTGTCCACCCAACATCTGCTTCCTTAACAATTAATGCATGATGGGGACCCTTTCTGAGAAAAGTTTGAAAGACCTCGCCTTGAAACACATGCTTATGTCTCAAAAAATCTAAAACTAGATTCTCAAGACTAAAGAAGTTGTGCAAGAAAAGAAATTGCTTAGCATTCTTGCAGAGACAGCGTGGCCTCCCACTGACCACCCAGAACACAGACAGCTTGACTGGCCATGCCCACTTCTCCACCTGGAGAGATAGAGGTGCATTCCCCAGCCTTGGGAGAGAGATGGGACAGGAACACAGGATGGGTATAGTGAGGCAACCTCCTTTTCTGGATGACCAGTTGGGGACTCCTTCAGAGATCCATTTTGAACCTGGCTGGCAAGCCAAAGGTGATCCTGCAGACCGCACACATGGCCCTGTAGGTCTCCTAGCAAGTTTAATTTTCTTCCTTTTATTAGGAGCATGGAGGCTGATCAGGCAGGAAGTCAGGAAGGGAATTGTTTCTGGAAAACCCACGGTGGTGAAAGCACACAGATAGGTGACAAGGGAGGAATTGGAAGGATGGTTGTGTGATCTTGACATCTGGTTGGATTCTACTGAGGCATAGGAAGGTCCAAGTCCACGGCCAATGTGCATGTAAGATGCAGACATCTATTGGGTTGGCTGTTGTTTACCCAGGTAGATGTGGTTTTGTGGTCAACTATTTTGATGGAGGCTCTGTATCCTTGCATAGCAAACATCACCTCTGGCCCAGAAAACCCCTAATCCTTAAAAATACTGAAATGCACTGAGCTTCCTAAAAGGTATCTTAGTGGAGTCTTGGGGCTCATTTTCTTTAAGACTTAGTCCTTAATAAAGGCTTGAAATGGCTGCTCCTAAAACAACCTATCTATAATGAAGAAGATAAATCACCTCAGGATGTGGTCATCTAGACGCCCCCTCCTCTGAAGAGAGCCAGCATCTCTAGGAAGTGTGACTGACAGCTGGGCCCAATGGGACCTGTAAACAGCACAAACTCACTTTGCTTTGGTGGATATGCCCTGTGATTCTCTGCTGATGACTTTTTTTTTATGGGTGATAACATTTCCAATGGGTATCATTTACATTCAGCAGAACTCCTTTTGAATTTCAGCTCAATCTTAGATTTGGGGAGAGAGGCCTTTCCCCAAGGCAGTTGTATATACAGTACATGCCTGGTGTATCCTGGTGGCCCCTGGGATAGGAAGTCCCACTCCTGTGGCCACTGTGATTGCCAAAAATGTCCTGGTCCCCTTTTAACACTCACTAAGCAGTTTTACTCCTCATTTTATAGACAGAGGACACCAAGGCAAGGATCCTTCAGTCACTTGGGACATTTGGTTTTGAGTCAACTCTAAGAACTAGGAGACCACACTTTCTCCAGAATTACTGCCGGTTGGTTTCCAACTTGAGGTTTCCACATGAAAATCATTATCCAAACAGACCACCCACAGTATTCTGACTTGACTTCAGTGGCTGGCGTGTGTGAGGGAAATGCACTTGGGAATATTGCCCTGATTGTTATCACAGTTGTTGCTTTTGAAGGCAAATATTTAATTTGTGAAGATTGCAAAACTAGGAACAGTAGAATGTTGAGCTCCTCCTTAAGTTTACAGAATAAGCAGAATTGAGACACTGACAAATGTAGTATCCCCTGCTCTATAAAGGACTGGCTGTTGGCCTCTCACACCATCAATTAAGCACAAGCAGGAGCTTCTGGAGATGCAGGCCTCTCTGAGCCAAATGTCCTTCATGAAGTTCTGAGGGTTCTGCCCACCTCCTTGTGTTCTCATCAGGAGGGGCCCTGGATGCAGCTCCCAGACTGTGGGCCAAGGGATGAGTTTGGGGTGGCCATCTTTCCTGTTTACCCTCATGGGTAGAAGAAGACAAACAGTTCTCTAGGCCTCGCTGGGGGGCTTCTTTGTTCAGTTAGGTAGGCCAGTGCATCTTCCATAGGCTGACAGGCTCCAAATCTTGCTCCAAGTTTGACAAGAAGTAAAAGAAGTAGAAGACCTTGCTTCTAGTTTTATGGCTTGTCATATTGAAAGGAAGAAACAGAACAATAGGCACATGGTCACACTCACACACAAATAAAAACACAAGCTCATATAAGAAGGGAAAGAAACAGCACCAGCCACATTGCATGCAATGCGATTAATATGGTCTTATTCATCACACAGGACCAGGGGTATGCCTCACCCTGCAACCCCATGTTCTCTAGCACCTATCCAGGAAAGGAAAAGAGGGCTTGGATGGGTGAGGCGACTTGCCCAAGAGCTTCCTCCTGGTAAGAGACAGGCTGTCAGCCCAGTTTCATGGACTTCAACTTCTGTCTTTTCAGAATCAGAGCTGGGAGACGATGAGCTGCTGCAAATTAGACGGATCTAACTTTGTGCCTTAGCCACCTGAGCTGTGGGAAGTTTCTACTCAGACAGGGGTCTAAAACTGAGTTTCCTAGAGACATGTCAGCAGTCACCCCAGTTGGCTGGCCCCAAGCCTGTATAGATGTTGGGGGCTGGAGGATGCTGGTTGCTGGAGCAGAGAATTGATACCCATCTCCATTCCTCAAGGCTAAGAGCAGAGCCAGGCAGCCACTCTCCTCAAATAGCAGGGTCAGAATTGCACCAGACTAAGATGAGCCATATCTGCCTCCATCTTAGGAACCTTTCTTCTACTCATAGTTGGGTAGGACATGAACTTGGAGTGGTCTCAACCTCAGGAGGCAGTATTGCTCAGGCAGGGTGCTAAAGGGTACAATGGGCAGGACCTCAGCCCCCAACATGGAGCCATGGGCCTATGTCCTGGCACCTCCCTGTGCTGTGTGGGATTTAAGATGATCATTGTTTGGTAACTGCTCTCAGTTCTCCAAGAGAGATTGATTGCACTGACCACCGGGGAGTAGGTGCAGATTTAAGTGGATGAGGCAGCTGTGTTAGGCAGCTTCTTATCACTCTGTCAATATCTGAGATAACCAACTTATGAATAAAAAAGGTTTATTTTGGCTCACAAGTGTGGAGGTTCAAATTCTTGATTTTGCATACCTATTAATTTTAGGGCTTTGGTTGGGAAGCAGCCCATCAAGGTGGGAACACAATGTGCAGCAAAAATCTCATTGCTAGGGGCTGGAGCAGTGGCTCAGCGGTTACGACACTTGCCCAGCAGGCGCAAGTACATGGGTTCAAACCCCAGCACCCACGTACACAACTAAGCGTCAGAGCAACGAAAGCCACGTGAAAAACTCAATTAAAAAATGATTCTCTCTATCTTTCTCTTTCTCTCTTTCATTGTTCGTCTCTCTAAAAAAAAAAAAAAGTTAAAAAAAAAAAGAAGTAAAAACCTTTAAAAAAAATCTCATTGCTAAGAAGCAAAATATAGAAAAAAAGAAAGAGACCAGGGTCTCATAATCCCCTCACAGGGCACACCACCAATGGCCTGAAGATCTCCTCCTAGGCACCACCTCTTAAAGGTTCTACCACCTCCCAATAGTACCATGGGCTAAGGACAAGCCTTTGGGGGACATCTCAGATCCAAACTATTAATAGTAGGAAAACCACTTAGCAGGACCTGACACACTACAAGTCCTATCAAGGCTGTAGGTGCACTCAGGATGAATTTAACCATCAACTGGACCTCAGCACCCATGCACTGTGGCTTCCTGATGGTTAAGTTCAAATGAGGTGTCTGTCTTCCCTGGAACAATCTGTTGGTTTGTCCAGGACTCAGAATACCAGGACCCTGCAGTTAAGGGGCAACCTCACTCCAGGGGACAAAGTAGGGTCTGTAAGACTCCTGGACCAGTCTGTTGGGTTGGCCACCTCCCCATGGGTGACACTCTAGTCCCATTGAACTGTCTGCTGCTCCCCACACCATCTCAGCACGAATGCACCTGTTCCTTCTTTCACCCAGACTCTCTGGCCCAGGACTTCTCCGTGTTCTGCTCACTCCCTTCTAGTCTCTGCTACACCTTATCAGAGAACCTGGCCCCCCACTGCATAAAATAGCAGCTCCCACTCCAAAATTCCTTTTTCATCCACAGTATTGATCACTAGATGATTTATTAAGTGTACCCACACACACACAATGTAACATAAATGCCATCACATATGTCTGAGCCTAGAACTTGGTGAGTAATTTATGAACATTGTTTGAAAGCAGCTCTTCTGAGGTCAGAATGGGAAGGCGTTTCCTCTTGTGCTTCTGAGAAGCACACAAGGGGAGTTGTGCTGTCTTTTCTTCAGCACAGATTTCAGGATAAGCCTCCCTGAGATTCTCCCACTGCAGAACTGTCTGGTGTCAATGAAGTAGAACACAGAGGGAGCAACTTCCCCCTGCACCTCCACACTATGGGACTTGACAGTGGCTGATATGATTAAGGATAATGTGTGCGCTATCACTGGTACCCACAGCAAACTGGGAAGGCCAGAATCTCATACATGTCTTCAGGTAAGGAAAGAAGCCAGGACAGCTCCAGTCACATCTCCTCGGTCAGGGGCCATACAGCTGCAGTCCCCCTCTGCCTGCTCCCCAGCTGCCATGCACCACCCAGCTTCTCTACCAGGCAGCCCCTCCCCATGTGCTGCCATCAGGGCCGGGGCTGGTTAGCAGGAGCCCATCAGGAAACAAGTCATGTCAGATGGTCAAAATGAAGAAACATTGCACGAGGGACAACAAACCCTGGTGATGAGCTCTGAGCCTTCCCACCCACACCTCACAGCCTTTTCTTCTGTTGGCTGCAGAGCGCTCCTCTCCTTGCCAGTTCTTGTCATCCATAGCTAACCCTGGGAAGGGAGGCAGGGGACCCTTTCCCCATCATTCTGCACCCAGCAGTGTCTGGTGCAGTGTCCTTGAGCCCTCGCCCACCATCTGACAGGCCCCCACTTCACAGGCTTGCTTTCTCCAGCCTTTCCTTCAGTTCCTGTAGCATGCAGTGTGTGTGTGCTCGTGCACAATATACATTATGTATCTCTGCATGTATATAACTGAGAGTGTATATATCTGTGGGTGTGCATTTGTGTGCTCATTCAAGTGTAGCTTGAGAGGAAGTTTGGACCAGGCTGATGAAGTGGGAGGAATAGAAGTCAGCCAAGGGTCAGTCCCATTAAACAAGGGTATTGGAAGGGTCATCAGTCACCCAATTGGAAAAGGCAAATCTGCTTGATACTTCCCAACTGAATGACACTTTACTCCTGCATATCTGAGGTCTTAAAGGGAGATACAGATTTTCCCTTTCACTTACAGAAAGAGCTGTTCCCAGTGGCGGTGTGTGTGTGTGGGGGGGCTGTCAGATCCTTGGGAAGCATGCTAGAGAAATGCAGCAGAGACAAGAGCAGCCGTGGCCTGTCTGGATGGTTCAGCCTCTGTGGGTTTTAGTGAATCTCGTTTTCTAGCACACTGAACATTTTTGAAACTGGCACTTCTCTGCTTACTAAGTTGACACCTGAGCCCTCACTTGAAACGGAATGCGTGTTGCTTATGCATGGTCCCCCAACCGCAGCCCCTTGCTGAAAACTCTCCTTGGGTAATGGTTTCCATTTGGAAAGCTTTCAAATTGTATTCATTTGCGTTTACATTATCTGCTTCCCTTTGCTCTGTATGTGGATTATTCTCCTGTTGGGTTTAATTTAACCAAATTTGCAGCTGTGCTAACAAAGTCATTGATGCCCTCCTGCTTTCAGAATGGATTTTTCTTTCTTTTCTCTCTCTTTAGAACAGTCTCTCTCCATCGTGAGACTCCATCATGTTTGGTGTTCTTAGTTCTTCAAATTGCATTTCCTTGAATCAGATTTCACTGCATCTTAGATTCCAAAGAGTGAGCTCTAATGTTTTAACAGTTAAAATTAATGATTTATAAAATTCACAATTAGAAACAAACAGAACACTTCCCCTTCATGCTGCCAGCCTCAGCCTCATTAGGAAGATGTGTGGGTTCTGTAAACAAGAAGACCCTTCAGAGTCCTACTCTTTAGAAATGCATTGTGAAACTCAGAGTCTTTTTGAAAAATAGAGCAAATGTGCAGATTAACAGACACCCAGGACCTGACAAGTTCAATCATTTTGTGATTTTTTTAATAAACTTTTTATATTTAATTAAACTTAATGGAAAACCTGAAGGCCTAGTGGTGATTATTGGGGACCACAGATATGTACTAATGAAGAATACAAGACCTAGATGGTGGGTTTTACACTTTAGGATATTTCTCCTAGGCCCTGCCTAGATCTTTCTGTGCTTCAAAGACCAGTGATGGGTTTCTCAAAGAATTCATGGCTGTTCTGAGCAAAGGCAGCAGCCCTGTACTTGGCATTGGAGAGGGATGGCCCATGCAGCCTGGTCTTCAGCCCTTTACCATCTTCTTGCCCTGGGCATTTTCCCAACAGAGGTGCTATTTGTCAAGAGGAGGAAGACAGCTTTGAACTGCAGCCCCATTCTGTCATTCAATCAATAAAGTTGGTTGGAGTTCTTCCATCAGAATATAGGCTCCTTAGGGGCTCTATCTATAACATAAAGCCCATAGCTTTGTCTGTGAGTGGGAGCATAAACAAATCCATTCATCTCTAGTTGAGCATTTAATGTGATGCCTTGTATTTAATAAGAGCTTAAAAAGCAATTGGTTTATGTGATTGAGAAGCTGAGCAGGAAAAGGAAACATAAGTAACAATTTCACCTCTCAGCAAAAGTTTATCCAGATCAATTTGAGAATGCAGTGAACTTTCACACATGGACATCTACTATCATAGCCTGCTCTGAAGTTCTTTGGAGAACCTTCTGGGTTGTGTCACCAACAACAGAGACTTCTTCTAAGAGTGCAGATTTAACAAAGACACCCAGAACCTGCCAAGTTCAATCTTTTTGTAACTTTTTAAGGAACTTTTTTTTAATTAGACTTTAAGGGAGACCAGGCCACCTAATAAAATAGTGATTATTGGGAACCACAGAGACTACTCAGAGGATCTAGGCCTGGGTGGTGGGTTTCACTCCTTAAATACTTCCTATACTCTGCCTAGATCTTCCTGCACTTCCATGATCAGTGAAAGTGAACCAGTGCCTTAGTTGAGGAAGCAGGAGCTGGAGAGGACTGCATCTTACCTGGCCTCAATTCTCTAGTGAAATAACCTTCAGACAGGGCGAGTTCTCCAAAGAGCTGAAGATGGAAGGCCACAGGGACTGGTGGATTGTAAAGGTAGACCTCCTGGCAGACATCCAGGACACTCTGGTTCACCTTAGCTTTATCCAATCTGGAAAAGCCCAAGGGGACCAGCAGGGGCCACCAGAACCATTAGCACCCTTGCTGACTTACCTATCACAGCACCTTCATACACCTGATGCCCCTTTATCTCAGCATTGCTCTGTCTTCACTCAGTAGCCAGGGCTGAGTTCTGGTGCCATTCTCCAGCACAGGAACCAGGGCTCCAGGGAGAAGTGGCTGATCCTTGGGCAAAGGCATGGGAAACACAAGCTGAGCCTGGAACATCTTGTCATGCCTGAAAGTAAGAAGGTGCTCAAAAATAAATAACAATTTGAGCAGCAAAATCAATCATAGCATTGGATTGTAACCTAGAGTTTAAAATAAATACCCATATGTTCTTTCTGACATAAATGATTGCATAAATAAATAAAGACAAATCTCCCCAACAGGAGAATTACAAATAACTTTTGTAGATGCTATTTCCTTAAAGGAGGTGGAATATTACTTCCCATCCCTTTAGTGTGGCTGCACTTAGAGACTTCCTTCCAAAAAGTATGGAAACCCTAACACCAATAATTCCTGCCCATGTGTACCCTTGAAAGTGTGTGATGAGAACTTGTCTCTGTGGTCCTCCTCCCCAAACCCAGAACCACATCTGATCATGAGAAAAACATCACAAAGGTCCTAATTAAGAAGATCCCCATAACATACCTGACCAGCTCTCTTCTAAACTGTCAAGATCAACAAAAATAAGATAGTCTCTGGGTGTGGTGGCACATGTATTCCCAGCAACTCAGGAGGCTGAGGCAGGAGGATCGTAAGTTCAAAACCAGCCTCAGCAACTTAGTGAGGCCCTGTTTCAAAATAAAATCTAAACGGGGCTGGAGATGTGGTTCAATGGTTAAGTGCCCCTGGGTTCAAGCCCTGGTACCCACCCCCCGCCAAAACAAAAACAAAACAAAAACAAAAACAAAAACAAAAAAACAAGCAACAAGAAAGTCTGTAAATCTAAAAGTACCAAGGAGACATGATGATTCAATGTACCATAGTATCCTGGTAGGATCCTGGTACAGAAAAGGGATACATGGTAAAAAACAAAAGAAATATGAATAATATTAATTAACATTAATGCATCAAAGATGATTCATCAGGCCGAGCATGTATGTGGAGCATACTCGTCCTAGCAAATCAGGAAGCTAAGCCAGGAGGCAAGTTTTCAAAGCCAGTCTCAGCAACTTAGTGAGAAATCATCTCAAAATAAAAAATAAAAAGGGCTGGGGATGTGGCTCAGTGGGTAAGGGCCCCTGAGTTATATCTCTTGTACAATTTTTAAAAAGAAGAAGAAAAGAAAGAAAGAAAAAAACTGGATGTGGGGTATATGAGAACTCTCTTCTATATCTGCAATATTTCTGAAAGTTGAAAACTATCCAAAAGTGAAAAGCTTATTTTAATATAAATCCCTTCTCTAGGCTCAGGTATTTCCTTTTTGCCTCATGCCATTTTCTGCCATCCACAGAATATCATGCAACAGGGAAGGGAAGCAGTGATTTTTCTCACTGGTTCATAATGACATGACAAAAAATCCTATCTGTGGAAGGTCAGCCTGCCCCATACTCACAGGCCCACTGTCCCTGGACATCGCCCAGTCAGGACCACCGCTTCTCTTACAGTTTGTGTACTACTTGACCATGTTATTCCCACTAACCATCACTGGGCTCTGTCCAGGAGCTTTTCTTTCTGAAGCTTTTTCAAGCTCCTTAGCACCCAGATCCCAACCTCACGCCTCAGCTTGCTCCCAGGCCTTTTGGTATCTGCCACCCCCAGAGTTGTGGCCCTGCTTCTGGTGCTGGGTGAGCTGAGCTTCCATACCTCTCCTTCCTGTATTTGTCTCTTTAACTGAGGTTTGTGAATACCTCCTAAGTGTGGGGTTCAAGCTGGACCCCAGGACAAAGAAAATACAGGTCTTGTCCCCATGTGCTGGCACTTTTCTGAGTCTCCACACCCCATTGTCCTCATACTCTGAGCCACAGAGGTCGATCTGCTGGGCTGCACTGCATTACAGGGTCCCTTGTCCTCTGGTTTCTAGTTGTTCTCGGGAAATAGGAGGGAGGCACTCCTAGGAAGCAGAGGACAGGAGAATGGCAGCTGGCAGGGTGTTCCCTCTGCACCTCTCTACCTGAGGCCATTCCCATCCCTGTGTTCAGACCCATACTCTTCCTGCCTCTTTGTGCTTTGGGTAAGTGGCAGCTTCAGGGTGGAGGGAGGGTGTGTGTCATCACTTGCTGCCCCTGGATTCTGCCCACACCCACAAGCAGGGTCCTTGTTACATTCACCCAGTGGCACTTGAGGCTGGGCTTGGGTTTTACTGATGGGACTGTGACTCCCCAGCTCTGGTATAATGCTGACACTTGCTCAGGGATCCTGCAGAACAGCTGCCTGAATAGGATCAAGGATGGTGGGTTAGTGCCTCTGGGTCCAGAGTCTCCATCCCAGCCCTGCAATCCTTAGACAGACCAGAGTTCCAGTGTACAGGCTGCAGGTATCCATGTTTTCCTGGTCATGTGCTCCTGCCAAGGCAGTTCAGGATGATCGGAAGAGTTAGACTCCAGTGCTGCCACTTCCTAGCTGGGTCAAGTCTTTCTCCTTTGTGAGTCTCAGTGTCTTTATCCATAAAATGGTAACATCTACTTTTCATGGTGTAAGGATAAGAAAAACATGTAAGAAAGGTGCCACAGTGTCTAATGCAGAATCCACAATCAATATGTGGCACCTTTTACATTTCTTATTATTTCTGTTCAGAGAATGAACAGGAATAGGTCTCATTCTCCTAGAGATGAAATGTTGAGCCTTTTGCGAACAAAAACAATGCTTACAGCTGCCTACTCAGCTGATAATAGATAAGAACTTTGTACTGAAAATGTCCTGTAAACTTCACCTTGAATCCCAAGAAAAGTTGTTGAGTTAAATAACCGTGTTCAAGCTGTGAGAATTCTGGTGTTGTTTTCTTCTCACCATGAGTTGGAAGACAAGATTGTGGCTCCAATCAAAATAGTTCAGGGTTTTGGAGTCAGCATGGTTCTCTGAATAGGCAGTGGTCACTCTATGTGATATGAACTTAATCACATCATTCTTTGTCTTTCGTCCCAGTACCTTATATAGGGAAGAAGTCATGGAGAGTTTAAGGAGCCACACTTCAGGCTAGGATTGTTCCAGCACTGCCAGGGTTCAGGCCCAAGATATCCTCAGGCTCAAAAGCCCAGGGAAGTGAGACCACAGGGCTGTGTAAAGCCCAGACCTCTGGGTTTCAGGGGCTCGTGGCCACTGTTCTCTCTGCACCTCCCTCCTACCCTAGTCAACCCCTGGAAGGACCTGCTCAACTCCTAATAGCTTATTTTCACAAATGTAGGGAGGTGGCATCATAAATACCTGGTGAGACATCCTCATAGGAAATACTTTGGACTTGGAATGCAGGTGGCCTCATTCTAGGGATGCCCTATTCAGAAAGTTCTAGAAGAATATTCATGAAGGCAAAGGGAAGAATTCAGTTATTCAGAGTTGTGGAGGGTAAGCAGGGTTGCAGGAAGAGATACACAAAATGGAATGTCTCTGGCAGAAGACCCACCTTTCCTTCCCGCTCTGAGTCATATCATCTACTTTCTGGGCCCCAAGGCCAATGTTTGGTGATTAACAAATCAGTTGAGGATGGTTTATTTGTCTGCCGTTTGTTCAAATTAGCCAGGCAAGCTCTCACTCTAGTGTCATCATGGCCACAGATATGAGACAAATAGAGCGGGGAAAGCCATCGACCTTGTTCAAACACTTGACAATCTGGGCAAGGCATCCTACTCCTGGACCTGGGTTGCATGCAGTCTCCTCAGCTGCCTCAACCTGCTGCAGCCTAACCAAGTCCTGTCCCAGTGCTCCCACATCTGGGCAGGGTTGGAGAGGGCAGTGGCAGGAATGTTGGCACAGAAGCCAGCCAGAAGGGCTGGATGGATGCCTGAGGAGTGGTGGGGGGGAGAGAGAGAAAGAGAAAGGGAGGAATGGGGACCATGACCACATGGGCTTGGGCTGGGCCACTACTCTGTGCCAGTACCTGCCTCTATGTTTTGCTTTTGTTGTCATTGTCTGATTTAAATCCTCAGCTTCTCAGGAACTGAGGCTGCATGTCTATAGAAATTCTGTGGCCCTTCTGGGCCATGAGTGCCACATGGATGTGGCAGAGGTCTAGAAGGTACGTTAGTCATTTGTGGCTGTGTGATAAAGGACCCCAACATGTAGCAGCTTGAGACATCAACTCTGGCTATCTCATGCCACTTTTGAGGTCAAGAATCAGGAAGCCACTCAGCTGGGGCTCTGGCTCAGTGTCCCTTGAGCAGCTTCTGGAGATGGAGCTGGACAGCTACATCCTGGAAGATGTGTCCACATGGCCACATGAGTCTCTCCATGGGCTGCTTGATGTCCCCACGATATGGCTGAGTGATAGGACAGAGTAAGCAGAACACTGTGGTACCTTTTGTGATCCAGTCTCCAGAGTTGCACATAGCCCTTCTTGCTCTTTCTCTATTTGTTACAACTGAGTTACTAACATCCAGTCATTCTCACAGGGAAGAATTGCTCCACATTTTAAAAGCAGTGTCAGATAATTTGTTTTTAGGGAGAGGGAACAATTTTATTTATTATTTCATCTGGGTTTAATTTCTCCCAAACTTAGTTGTGTATGTGGCACTGGGGTTCAAACCCAGGTCCTCACCCATGACAAGCAAGTGCTCAACCGCTGAGCCACTACTCCAGCCCTTTAAGAATGTTTTAAACCAGTACGACTTGGCTTCTCACCCCACTTGCTTTTAACTTCTCTGTGGCCTTCAGCATATCACTGTAAATCTCTAGCCCTATTTGCTCTTCTGTAAAATGAGAGAACTGATCAACCCTCCAAGGCATTCACTCTCAGTCCTTAGGTCCTGTGTTCATTCATCTTTTGCTTTGTTTACAAAACAACTGCTCAGTTCTTACTTAACGTCCTGCTCCCTTCTAGAATGCTTGGGAAGGAATTTTGTTTAGTGGTAGAGTGCTTGTCTAGCAAGACCCTAGGTTCAGTCCCTAGGATGATGATGATGATGATGATGATGATGATGATGATGATGATGATAGCAACAATAACTGCTTGGGGATCCTCTAGAAATACTGATGCCTGCTCTTCTAATCCAGTTTTAATTGACTTAAGGTAGATCCCAGGCACCTCACAGTCTATCAAAGCTTCCCAGTGATGCTAATATGGAGGGGCAGAGTTGGGAGCCATAATTGCCAACTTGGATGTGCACACAGACCACCTGGGACTCTTGTTAAAATGCAGGATTTTGATGCCACAGGTGTAGGTGGGACCTGGAATTTTGCATTTCAAACAAACTCTCAGGTAATGCAATGACTTCTAAGACCACACTTCAAAGAGCAAGATTCTAGGTGCAGGCAGAAAGGTTCAGAAATAAGATAATTCCCATCCCGAGGAGCAAAGAATCCAGCTGGGGAGGGAAGATTAAGTATAGAAATACAACCAGCAGCCCAGAGTGGGCAGCAGGAACTGAGGCTGAGAGATGAGGGACACCTCAGGAACCACAGCCTCACCTGGTCCTGTTACACATGTCCCTCACCATCACCCTGCACTGTCCGCGGCTCCCACAGCAGGAGGCAGCAGAAAGTCCAGGTACTGCTGTAATCCTTGGAAGTCTTTCACACTTTAGGTTGTTTTGCTGAACAGTAGTTATTTCCACAGGGAAAGAAAAGAATTAGCAAATTTATCATTTGTGTGTGTTTGATTCTATAGTCTATTCCCAAGGTTAAACATTTGTTTTGTGAGCCTGCTTATATTGGTACCACTAACAAATTGAAATGTGCTTTATGGGCTTATTTTCATAGTGTGAAATTCTAGACTTATGGAAATTCTGGTATAAGTTCTTTCCATGAAAGCTGCATGTCCTTGTCCTATTTTTTCCTCTTTCTATCTTATAGTTTTTCTATTTTCTCCTTGGGGCCCTTTTCCTGTTCATAGAGTAGGGAAGAATTGGAGATATTCCAGAAGCCCATGTCTTGACCTCACAAGCCCTCCTTGGTTACCCTCTTTTCCTTAGAACTAATTCTGTCTCCCAGGCCCCTCTCTGTATGTAGCTACCAGTGCCCCCATCCACCCTTCAGTCCAACCTGGCTCCAAAGACCTATCCCAACTTTAGAGCCACCCCTCAGGGTCTTGCTCCCTCACCACTTTAGCTATCCAGAGTGATGTCAGGGGTCCCTCATCTTATATCTCAGACATGGAAACAAAGTAAAATTCCCATACATAATTGAAAATTTGTTGGAGAAGTCAATTGAAATAGAATCATCCTATTTTATAGCCTCCCTGAATTGTATCCTCATTGTCACTTCCTGCTAACATTCCCATTGGGTCCTGGGGCCATGACCTCTTTGTCTTTGGCATCTATCCCCGACACATGGCAAATACATGAGGCATGAGTTCACCAACTACCCTCTTCCCACTGGAGATACAGCCACATATCTTTAGCCATCACATTTAGAGATCATACAAATCAGCTGCAAAAACAAGACCAAGGGGGAAATGGGGAAATGGGGAAAGACAATCAAACCACATATCAAAAAAAAAAAAAAAGGTGGGATAGGAAGTGGGGGCAAGGGCAGAGAGAAGGGCAGAAGCAAAAGAAAAAACAACTTCAAACTAATGTGAGTCTTGTGCATTCTCTTAGGCTCAGCCAAACAGAAAGGGCCTTGTGCTGCTTTGGGCTTGTTTCTCAAAGCCAGGGCCCAGTTACTAGATAACAGGGCCACCATACATCACAGGTGCCTGCTGCTCAGGCCTCCCCGAATCCAGTTTTCAAGATGTTAAAACCACAACGCTGATAAAGCATGAATTGAATGAGTGTTGGGATGTATGATTTTTGTCCAAGACCTATTGAGGGGCATGAGAGGTGGCCACACAGCTGCCAGGAGCATCCTAGGAACTGGATATTTAGAGGCATTTTTAAAAGAATGCTAGTATAACAAACTTGCACAAGGTCCTACAGAGCAATGAAGTTATAATAATCTTTGGAAGTTGTCTTTTTTACGAGGCCAAAATCTGCAAGCTAACATGTAATTCCACAGTGGCTGGGCTGTGGCCCAATAAATAGTATGTAATAAAGTCAAGCCTAGGGATACTCCCCTAGAGAAGACCTGATCCCAGGAAGGCTTCTTTGCTTCCAGGTGGCTTATTTCCAAAGGCTGGATTTTTTTTTAATCTGCATGAAGCTTTAGCCCAGAGTAAATAAGGCAAATTCTGTGCACACCAGTTGTGTCAAAGAAAGTTTTAGCTTGCTTCTCTTCTGGCAGCTAGGAAGAAAAGAAAACATTGTTGAAGATGCTGGGACAGACAGGCCCTTGCTCCTGGCCCTGCTGAGAGCACCTGATGGACCCTTTCACTTAAACTCTCAACAGGCCATGCAGCCTCATGGACTCTGTGTCAGCTCCTCACAGAAGGACTGCAGAGGGAAACCTCCCCGTCACCAACAAGATGCTCCAATTCCAGTTTCAAAGCTTCAACAATTGAAAGGATTTTGCAGTGTTAATCAATATTCATGCTTTTTATCTGCTTGTGTATATTTATAATGTAGTAATACAAAGGGTTTCATAGGTTGTTGTCATATTCACATGATGCTTGCTGAATAAAATTTATGTGTGTTCTGTTAAGGATTCACAATTCAAAAAAAGAAAAAGAAAGACAGGGAGGGAGAGAGAGAAGGAAAGAATGAAGGAAGGAAAAGGAAGGAAAGAAGAAGAGAAAAAGGCTTGGAGTCCTGTGCTCTAAACCATTCTGATACTGGCAGCCTGACCCAGAGACCCTACCTGGATCCCAGCTGGCTGGATTCAGCCATCTGCCCACATAAGAGATAGGCAAATAAGACCAGGCACGGTGGTGAGGCTGAGGCTAGGGTTATAACTCAATGATAAAGCACCCCTGGGTTCAATTCCCAGTACCATAAAAAAAAAAGAAAAAAGGATAAGAAATAATAATAATAAAGAATTAGGCAAATAGAAGAAAAAGGAAAGATGAATTTTATGCAGTTTGATCGAACTGGGGAGAAATAGCTAGATGGCTTCTCAGGGCAGCCCCATAGAAACAGTTATAATTTATAGGAAAAGAAGCCAGGTGATTCACTTATGGAGATTTAGCCTCTGCTACATAGGCCATGGCTGTTTCCCTGGCATTGGTCAGGCCAGGGGAGAGGCAGCCCTTCAGCCTTGACTCTCAGCATTAGGAAGTATTCCTCAATTTCAGGAAGGTCCTTAATTTCCATCTGTTTCAATTCCATCTCAAAATTTAATATGTATTGGAGCCACCTGAGAATCTAATTAAAATGCAGATTCAGATGACGTAGGCCTGGGACAGGGCACAGACTGTGCTTCCTGTGGGCTCCCAGGTAATGCTGGAGCAGCTTCTGGGTGGACCACAAGCAATTTTTTGCTGAAGCGAGATCAAGGATTCTGCCTCGCTCATGTAGCTACTGTGAAAATCAAGGGAAGTTGTCCATGTGCGGAACTTGGCTCCTTGCCAGGCACTCACAGTCCTGGTGTCCAGGACTTAGGCATTCCCAGGACAGTCCTGGGCACCTGGACAGTTGCTTCCAGGGACAGCGCCCAGTGACAGTGTGCATCTGCACATCCTGCTTCCCTGGCTTCCCTCTCCATGGGGAAAGTTCTGGTGCCCCTCTGCACGGCTGCTTCTCCTACCGGGACTGGGGCGGGGCTCTCTATCTCCACAAAGCTGGATTTGACAGTCCTTAGACTCGCTAATCTCCAGGGTTTTCCGTCTTTTGTCTCCATGAAGTCACTGCTCTCAATAACATTGTTACAAGAAGAGACATTTATCTTGGTGGGTTCTTACTTTCCTTTTTAAAAATATCCACCTATGAAACCCTCAAACAAACAGAAATCCACCGTCTAGTTTTACTCAGTAGATTGTGTTATCAGAAGCTTTGAGGGAAAAGTGGGGAAGAATTGGGCCATGCTGTAAAGTTGAAGCAATTAAAGGATCAAACTCATACTAAATTTTTCTACGAAGACTGGCTCTCTGTGCATGGACAGCATTGCCCCTGCCCCCACCCCTTGTTTCAACTTTTACAGCCACCTTGCTTTGGCAGAAAAATAAGGAAGTCACTTGTTGCACCCAAGACTGTTGTAAACCTTTTTGATAATAAAAAGGATAAAAGACAGTGAGGGGACCCGTGAGCACTAACTTTAAAGACCTGCGGACCGCCAGGCCTCTTCTTCCTTTCTTAACCTGTAAACCCTCAAACCATCTCATATCCAGTTCACTTCTCTGCAGCCTCAGGGAGAATGTGAACTATTGAAGTGAAAGAAAATTCTAGCCTTTGATATTCTTTTTTCTTTTTTTTTCCTCCTGTTTTTCTCTGTGAAATATAAACCCACAACTGATTATCACAGGCACTTGATCTCAAAAGCCCCAGATTGGCTGGTCTTCTGGGGTAAACCTCACCAAGGAGGGGGCGGGGAGTCCCACTCTGCCTCCCCTGTGCTTTGATGGTCAAGTTTGTGGAGTGTTTGTCCCATTTGGCTAATTAGCCTGGAACAGGGGTCTACACATAAGTAATCAGTGTCCTGTGTTCCATGGAGACTGGTCCTCCCTCCATGGCAGTCCTCTCCCAGGGTCACTCATAGACACCTTTCAGTGTGGACCCTCACACAGAGCTTAGAAGATTGGCCAGCATGAAACCCCTGCACCCTCCTCCACAAGTAGAGCTGCACAGCTGAAGCTTATGTTCTCAGAAACCCTATAATAAAATATAGCAGCTGGGATGTTCTAGAAACCAGTGTGTTTTCTTACTATTTGAATGAGCTTAGGTACATTAGAACCCTGTGTATGTGTGTGGGGGGGGGTTGTTACTAGTTCGCCCAGGCTGGCCTTGAACTCACAACCCCTGCTCCCAGCCTAGAACAAAGGTGACCTCTTCCTTGGGGGCTTTCAGCATTGTCTGCTCAGGGAACGAACCCAGTATATGGCTGAGATCACGGGCTCACCCCTTGTGTTAACTGCACAGGGGCCCAGTGACACATTGCATAATAGGATTTCTTGTGACCCAGGAGGGTCATCTCAAAGGGATTCAACCTGTGATGAGTCTCCAAGACCACTTCACTTCTTAAAACTATGGAGTAACTTCATGTCCATTTTAACTTGTAAGTGCTAAATCTTTCACCTAATTACAAAGATTATCTGATTAAAAAATACAGATGCTCCTCATTTTACAATGAAGTTATGTCCTAATAAACCCATCCTCAGTTGAAAATGCATTGAGTACACCTAACCTACTTCACATCCTAGCTCAGCAACATAGCACACTGTCAAGTGTTGGTTGTTTTCCCATGTGATCTGGGAACTGATTAGGAGCTGTGGCTCACTGTGACTGCTGGCCAGTAGGAGGGGTCTTGGCACATATCACTAGCCCAGGAAAAGATCCAATTCAAAATACAAAGTACAGCGTCTATTGAAATCTCTTTCGCACCATTGTAAAGTCAAAAAATCATAAATTGAATCATCATGAATTAAGGAAGTCTAAATTAATAATAGAAAAACAAAGACAGAACATGACTAAGCTAATAAAACACTACACAGATTAATCTTTGAGTTCTTAAAATATAATACATGAGATGGAGGAGGCATTAATGATGAGAGGATTGCTTCAAAGATAGCCTGATCAAAACACCTTGATGTGCTAATCGTGTTCTTATCAGAAGTTCAGGGCCATCAACTGCATTAGATCAAGGATATGGTGATGTCAAATGCTTTCATGGTGCATATTAAAAGACTCAGTTGGAAAGTGTAAAGTGTCACTCACAGATAAGACAATTGGACCTGAATTTTATAACTGAATTTAATTAGTACTGATTTGAGGTTGACTGTACCTGGTTTTTCCAGTTTTCAGGAAATGCATCTTTGCCTAGGGGGTACAGAAGGAAACTGTGGAGGGAGAATGATTCCCAGGAGGGATGGGGAGGGGGCTGTGGACATGAAAGGCCCCATCTTGAATTTCCTCTGTGATGTGATAAAACCTTGGCCTCCCTCTCTTCCCCTGCCAAAGAACAGAGTAGCCACACCTCCCCCACATCAAACACCAATTCCCTAAACCCAAGGAAGGGCCAGGAGCCTCTCTGCTACAGCAGTCACCAGAATGAGAACGAAAGAAGCACACAGGCACCCAAAGGTAAGAGGAAAGACCTTAAGCCCATGGGCCTCAGAAGAAAATCTTTATTGGGTGAAAACCTTGTAACAATGTTTATTTTCATTAAGATACAATCATGATACTTGGGGGACTCAGGATAAAATCACCATGTCCCCCACATTTTCTGAATTGGTGGCATAGTTTAAAAATGGGATGTTGTTGTACGGGGGAATCTAACCAGAGGGGAACCTCCGACTTCCATGAGAAGTCCAATTAACTCCGGGTTTAAGTAGGGGGGAAGCATGGAACCATGGGGAATCCAAGGGGGGAAACCATGGAATGGCACCAGCTTGGCTTGTTCTGTCATTATACTTTTGTTCTTGATTGTTTGATGATGAATCCCTCCTAATTGTAAGACCATGTTTAACGAATAAAAAAAAAATGAGAGGTTGTTAAATAAAGAGGAAGTTCTTGTGAAATAGGCAAACTATTGAAGATAAAATTTCAGGTTATTCAAAAAGTTTTGAACGTTAAGTCAAACTTTACAGAATTTAATTAATTCAGAGGAATTCCCTATTCTAAATGTGCTGCTGTAAGTGTGCTTTTTGCCGTGGTGTATGGTTTCTGGAATTTTTTCCAAACATTTTGTGCCACGTTCTGTGGACAGTCCTCTGATTAGGAAATACTAGTGTGTTGGTAGAAGCTGGCCTCAAGCTACTTCCATTGTTGAAGGAGCAGGGAGCCTAATGGTGTGGAATCCAGCCCTGGGTGAATGCTTCTGTGGGCTTTTCTTCAATAATTGTTCTTTCTAGAACTGGTGTGCTGATTGCTGTTATATTTGCTCACAGAAACCTGGCTCTTCAAATAGTAGTCCCTTCTGGTGAAAAAATTACCCTCACTTGTTACCATGGGTTTTCTTTTTTAACAATGCCTGGTTTTCTCTTAGTTCAAATACAAGCTTTTATTTCCCATATTTTGAGTTTTCTATTCAGTTTAAAGGAAGAATGAATAACCCTATTCTTTTAGTCACTCTTAACTGTGGGTGGGACTGCTTTGAGTCGGAGTGTCATACAGGATGGGTCTAGAAGTAGAAGACTTGGTTGGGAAAGTCCTGGGTCTCTTAGTGCCTCAGTTTCTCCAGGAGCAAATCGAGAGCATGGCCCATCCATACTATCTAATTGCTTTTAATTAGGACATTTAAGAGATGGGAGGGATCTAAAAACTCATATTCTGAACTGACTGTTGAGGTAACCACCAGCCTTGTGTGTCTGTTTAACTTAATTAAAATTCATTAATTAGAAGTTCAGTGCCTCAGTCACATTAGCCACACATGCTGGGCTGGGACTGAGCTATGTCTAGGCTAGGCACAGTTCAAGCACTGGGCAGCCACACATTGAGTTGGAGCTGGGCTGGCTGGGTCTGAAATGGAAAATGAGCTGGGGACTGAGCTGAGACTGAGTTAGGGCTGGGCTGGGGCTGGGTGGAAACTGTTTGGGGCCATGCTGGGTCTGAACTGGAACTGGGTTGGAGCTGGGCTGGGGTCGAGCTGGGGTCAAGCTGGGCATGGGCTGGGATTGATACTGACTTCTGCTCACCTCTTCTCATTCTGCCTCTGAATCATTCCATATTGGCCACAACATCCTACAGCATCTCCAAGCTACCTGTCTGCTGAAAGGGTTCCTCTTGCTGATCATGAAGTTTTATAGAATAGTCTCTAAAATGTCCTCTTGTAACTGTTCAGGATCTTGGTTTTATTGATGTCCACATTGGATAACATAATGCAGTCACACTCTGATTTTACAACGTGAAACCACAGGGGGAAACTGGTTAACAGGGATGGGGAGGGGTGTCTCTCTGAAATATCTCACAACTGCAGAAGAATCTACAATGACCCCAAATAAGGAGTTTAATTAAATTTTCTTTGACAGTTTAAAATCTTAAAAAAAATTGGAATATCTTCTTTAGACAGCCTAGAAACAGATGTTAAAGGGCTTTTAAAAGCAAATTGCAGGGCTGGAGTGGCGGCTCAGCGGTTATGGTGCTTGCCTGGCATGTGTAAGTATGTGAGTTCAAACCCCAGCACCATGTACACAATGAAGTGTTGGAGCAATGAAAGCCACATGAAGAAGTGAATAAAGTTGATCTTCTCTCTCTCTCTCTCTCTCTCTCACTTTCCCTCTCTTTATTAAAAAAAAAACAAATTGCATTTTTTTCTCATAGCTTCTGTGAACTCCAATTTTACTAAATCTGTGATTTGCCCATGATTTTGCTTCTAGTAATCACTTTTCATTTCCCACAGAATTTCAGATAAGACTAAATAACATAAAACTTTATAATGCAGCTTCCCAAAGTAAGAACGCATGTCTTGGACTCATGCCCTGGTCAAGTGATCTATATTAGGAGCACCAGTTCTTGCAACCTCTGAAGTCCTGGGCCTGGGATGTACTGGTGACTGTGATTGACCTCCACTGACATTCAGAGCCACAGGATTTTATTCTATTCAAGTGATTTTTCTGGCTGTACAGTGGTCAGACCCTTCCCATGGCCCTTTCTTTATCCTATAGCAACAAAAGGATTGTCCCTAGATCTCTTGTTTATAGATCTTTAAACAAAACCATTCAAGAGGGAGGATCTTTGGATTTGTGCTTTTATTTCAGCATCACTCTGTTAAGTGTCTTGGACAGGCTGGTGTTATGTGTGGCTATGAGGAGTGTGTGCTTGCATGATAATGTCAAGCAGGTGAATGTCAGCCTTGGGGTGGTGGCAGTCTTGGTTCAGTTTCCTTTTTCATTGCTCACAGGTGGTGTGAACTTTGATAATCATTTTAACCTTTTTTTTTTCTTCTTAGAGGGAGAGGGAGAGAGAAGTGAGAGTGTATGTTAGAATCAACTTTTTCTTTTTTATTTTTTAAGAGAGAGGGACAGTGAGAGAGAGAGAGAAACAATCTTTTTTTTTTTTTAAAGAGAGGGACAGTGAGAGAAAGAAAGACAGAATAAATTTTATTTAGTTTTTCACATGGCTTTTGTTGTTCAGAGACTTCATTGTATATGTGGTGCTGGGGTTTGAACTCGCATCCTCACGAATGCCAGGCAAGCGCCCTAACCTCTGAACCACCACTCTAGCCACGAGAGAAACAATTTTTATGTAGGTTTTTTTTTTCATGTGGTCTTCATTGCTCCAAGACTTCGTTGTGTACATGGTGCTGGGGTTTGAACTTGCATACTTGCCCATGCCGGGCAAGCGCTGTAACCACCCAGCCACCGCTCCAGCCCCGAAGAATCAACTTTTATTTATTTTTTTTATCTGGCTTTTGTTTCTCTGACAGTTGTGTATGTGGTGCTGGAGTTTGAACCTAGGTCCTCAGGCATGACAGGCAAGCTCTTCAACTGCTGAGCCATCACTCCAACCCCATCTTAATCTCTTTAATGCTCCACTTCTTTCTATTTTATTTTATTTTTGTATGGTACTAGGAATTAAACCCAGAGCTTTTAGCTTGTTAGACAGGTGCTCTACCACTGAGCTAAATCCTCAGCCCTACCCTCAATTTCTTTTCCTATGAAACAGGCACAGTGAAACTGCACATGTTATAAGATTTTCATGAGAATGGACTTTGGTTAATATGTAAAACACTCTGAAGGAATGCTGGGGCAACACCAGTTCCTTGCCCCAATACACAATACACTGTCATGATGTTGCAAGATCCCAAAGAAAGGCTGCCGGATGCCTAGAAGGCTGGCAGGTGTAGGGCCCTGACAGAGTTCACATTCACACCTGGATGTCCATAGATTTCCCTCCACAATTTACATAGGGGGGAAACTCTCCCCAGGGTTTTATCTAAACTGTTATATGCTGAAAGGTACTGGGAGAAATAACTCATGACTAATCTTAGAGCTACATGCCCTTCCCCTTGGCTTCCCTGAACACAGCTAGAATTTTCTTACAAATATTTCTTGGAAAAATGGGAGTTGGCCTGCCACACTGCTGTGCACTCACTGCCTCTTTGGTGCCAGCGTGAAGACCACTGGCATGAAAAAGTCACCCTTTCCTGCCCTGCCCTGGTACCACCATTAGAAAAATCAATCCTGGGGCTGGAGCAGTGGCTCAGCAGTTAAGGTGCTTGCCTGGCATGTGCAAGGACGTGGTTCAACCCCAGCACCACATACACAATGAAGTTTTGGAGCAATGCAAGCCACGTTAAAAACTAAATAAAATTGATTCTTGCTTTCTCACTGTCTCTCTCTTTGAAAAAAAAAAAAAGAAAACAGAAAGAAACTCAACTCCTGGGCCTGCTCACTCCTTGACCTCCTCCAAGAAGCCATCTGACCTCTCCCTACTAACCCTCCCATGAGCATGAGTTCACTTTGACTGGAGAGCTTCAGAAAAGAAGATATAATTATATCATTGTCTGCCAATGAGTGCTTATTTAAGTACTTGTGTTTTGCAAATTCTCCATTACCCAAAAGACATTTCTACTTTAAACATGCAACTCTGATGTTTTTTCCTCAAACTCCAGGCTACGTAGCAGAATGATAGATGCTCAAACAAGTCGTCTTGTTCTTCTCTATGTTGCCTTGGCTTCGAGGCATCTCCAGTGCTCATCCAAGCACAGAAGTGATTCTGGTTTCAGAGGTCCTGGCATTCAGAAAAAAGATAGGGACCCCACTCTTACAGGGAGGTCCCAGGGCAACTGGGGCCAGGATTCTTGGGAATCAGGAATTCTGCCTTCCGCTAAGGAGGAGTGCACACAGCCCCTGGGAGAGGGACTGGTAGTCAGGAAGGGTGGGGCTGGGGGAGCTCTTGACTCCTCCCATTGACCTTGCTGGCAGCAGGACATGGGGACACTGGGTGCTCCTGAAAGAACTAGTGTAGCCAACCTGGGCCAGGGTCCTGCTGGCAGAGGCAGCTGACCTTAGGCTGCTGTTATATCAGCCTTTTCAATAGGATTTTTCCTCCTAATTATTTAGAAAGAAAAGGGCTGGGAGTTTTCCCTTTCTTGAATCTGTTTCTTTGTTCTTTCATTACAAATCTTGCTCATTCTTCTCTTTGGGCCTCTAAAATCCAGTTAGAGCCTAAGGACTCCAAAGCAATGGCCACTGTGCAAAATCTGCCTAATGCCAGCTGGGAGGTACCCAGCACACCTACATCTGTATACTTCTCAGACTGTGCTTATATATCTGCAACCTTTGGCCCCATAATTCCATTACTTGTGTTTATGAGAGAAATTGGAATAAACTTGAATAGCCAACCTTATGGTATATCTGTGCAGTGGAATACTATATAGCCATGTTTCTGAAGAACATTTCATGACAAAGGAATAGGTTCGTTAAAGTATGAAGTGAATCCAGGTGCAGTAATGTTCACCTATAATCCCTGCTGCTTTGGAGGGTGAGGCAGGAGGATTGAAATTTCAAGGTCAGGCTGGGCAATTTAGTGAGACCTTCTCTCAAAAAAATAATAATAAAGAGATAAGCAGAATCAGGAGAATGTTATAAACACAACCCAATCTCTAGTAACAACTCTGAAGTCCTGGGCACCTCTTTTGTTTCGTCTCTGAGGAAAGGGTCAAATCAGATCCTAGTAACACCAAGTTAGAACCACGGAGGTTTGTCAGCTGCAGTGCCTTGGTTGACTAATGGAGAAACTACAGCCCAGAGGGACCTAGTGATTGCCAAGGTGCCTGGGCTCAGCACCTAGAGTCCCTGCTTTCTTGGCACTTGTCTTATCAGGACACTGCCTGTGTGCTGCCCTCAGTCTTGGTTGGTAGTTGGCACAGGGGCTGCAGTTTGATACATATGGTTGACAGGCACCCAACGCCCATCCTCTTCCCTTAAAGCTGCTGTTTTCTCAAAATGCTTGTGGCTTCCCATTAGCCCAACCATGACACAAGCGAGTAGATTGGGACTAGCATTTTTATATGGGACAGCATTGTATAAACTGGAATGGAATAGAAAGGGCAAGAGTTGATTTGTAGATTTTTTTATTTCAGGGGGCTGGAGCCGTGGCTCGGCAGTTACGACCCTTACCAAAACGTGATTTCCCCTGGATCACCCCCTACCTGCACCCGTCCATGCACACAGTCCATTAGGCACCATTCCAGCATGTTCCCAGAGTCAGGAATTTATGGGAAGCCACAGAGAGCTGGTGTTGACACAAATGTTTCTCTGGATTCAGCCCATTTTCTAAGCATGACCTTGGGAACAAGCACAGCCTCCCGACTCCACAGTCCACCAGACATACAGGCTGCTTCCTGTGAACTTGCCAGAGGAAGATGGTGGTGTATGTAGTTCTGGGGCTCACTGATTCTGTGTGAACTCTTGTCATCCTGCCCCAACTCTGGATCCTGGATAGCCCACTCCCATGGATTCTTCTGAATAGTCTTAAGCCTTCTACCTCAGCCCACTGAGGGCTTTTGCCTGTTTGACTCTTTCCCTTACTGAAGGAAGGAATAGTTCATGGTTATTAATGAAAGCGATAGCAATCCCCCATGTATTTATCTTAGATTATGTGGTCGTTAGGAGCTGAAGCACCTCCAGCAGCCAGTCTGCGGTTGATTTGAAAACAGGCGAGTCCCAACAATGAGCTTAAGGAAAGGTGTCAGGTATAAATCTTGCCTTCAAACAGCCGGGGTGCATTCCAGACTTCAGAGCCACTTCTTTGAATAAAGGGCCTTTTTTTCCAAACCTGCCTTTCTTTTCCTTGGGCCTGGAGGAGGATGAAAGTGTAGGGGCGTGTGCGTTCGTTTAGTCTGATAATGAGGGTGAGGCTCGCGGGCATGATAATTTGGCAGCTTCGGCACTTCCTGTAACAGATTTAATTTTTTTTTTTTATCCAAAGGCTGCTTAAAGACAAACATTTTTTGTTAAACTGCTGGTAGTTCATTTTCTGCAGGAACCGTGCAATTAATCTTGTTTATATTAAAGAGGTAGGTTACCTTTGTCAGCTTTCCTGAACTATAATTAATGAAGATCAAAAACGTTACAAAGACATAATATTTAGCTTAATGTAGATGAGGCTGGGCAACAGCTGCATCAATTAGAAGAGCAAAAGGGAAAACAAATATTCCTTCTTTTGGAATAACTCGGATGCATTAAAAAGTGGGGATCACAGGCGTCTTTCCTCCACCAGCCTTCCCTGCTAGGCCTGGTGACAGATGGGGTTTGGACATCAAATGCTTTTTGACGCCCCATCAATTATGGCTTAAATGCAGTTAGAGGCACCCAAGGACTCTCCACACTTAGCCGTAGTTTATCCAGGTGTGTGGCTGGGGATCAGAGGCGCAGAGCATGAGGATTCCCTCAGGGAGTAGGGTGAAGAAATCAGGACTGCAGAAATTAACAAGACATCGAGCCCACAGGGGGGCGCTGAGCAAGTCTGGGCTGCTTTAATCAGAGCCCTCTCAATATGGCCATTAGAAATCACAACAGAGCTGGGACGTGACTCAGTGGTAGAGCCATCTGCCCAGGATGTGCACGACCCTGGGTTTAATCCCCAGCACTGTAAAGGGAAAAAAATAATAATCAGGACTGATCAGATGAATCCAATCAGGCAGCTGCACCTGCTTTGCCTGTGACTTCCTAACCCAGTGACTAAGACCTATGGCTTCCATTGAGAGTTCAAAAGGGTCACTTCTGCCTGCCTGCAAACAACAGAGCGTGGGCTTTCTTCTGTGTCATGAAACTGATAGAAAACAGCCCCAGGAGACCACCAGGGAAGTCCACAGAGATACAGAGCATGAGTGCTGGCAGGAAAGGGAAGTCAGGGGAAGCTGTAGACACATGTACAAAGCCACAGAGAGCCATCACCTTTTTAGCTGAACCTCACAAAGTTGAGATCCCAATTGTAAAAGTCCGGGATGAAGAGGAAAATGCAAAATGAATCAAAGACCAAAGACTTTTGGCAGATTTTGGTGATGCAAGAGAATAGCTGAGCAGGTGGAAGAAGCTGCCTATAATCAAGTATTTACAGAGAAAGTTTGATCTTTCAAATAACTAACCAGAGAAGCATCTGAGGAACCCTGTGTCCAGGCTAAGGAACAACACCTCGTGCTCAGGCTAGGGAATAACAGCACATGTGTTTGGTGCTGCCCCAAATGGACCTGCATATCTGAATGACTGTGCACAGATGGTAGAGGACAGGAAGTGATCTGAGAAGCAACAGGTCCGCCCAGAATACAAAACCAAGCTGCTTTTACCCAAAGCCAAACCAAATTCAGGTTTTAAAGGAAGCCCTGGTGGCATCATTCTCACGCTTCAGATCTTCACAATCTAATTCCCATCACTTCATAATCCTGGTTTTTAAAATTTATTAGAAGGATGTCATCAGAAAGACACAAGGATGTTCATGGCAACAATATTTATAATGGTGAAAACTGGGAACCAACCTGAAAGTCAAATATTAGGGCATTAGTGGATTTAATTGTGGTCCACAGATGGAATACTGTGACCCATTAAAAGAATGTCATTTCACAAAAATTAAGGCTCTAGGGGATGAGAAAACAAACCACAAGTAGCATGTTCACTGCTGTCCTAATTATTTCTCCTCCTCCTCCTCCTCCTCCTCCTCCTCCTTCTTCTTCTTCTTCTTCTTCTTCTTCTTCTTCTTCTTCTTTTTAAGAGAGACAGAGGGACAGAGAGAGAGAGAGAGAGTGAGTTTTGTTTAGTTTTTCATGTGGCTTTCATTCTTCTGATACTTTGTTTGTATGT
>PVKS010005169.1:0-87122 GCA_004027875.1 Aplodontia rufa | reverse complement strand
CCATGTGAAAAACTAAATAAAGTTGTTTCTCTCTTTCTCTGTCTCTCACTGTCCCTCTCTCTTTAAAAAAAAAAAAAACAAAAAAAAAACAGCCTCTCATCCCATTCAATCCCTACTCTCATTACTTCAGAAGATAAATTAAAAACCCTCCTAATCTTTCTCTTTTCCCATCCATTTTTCTTAGCACGGCTACAGGGTCCTGTATCTGAGAGAAGAAACAGGGAAAGGATCAGGGATTGCAAGGTCAACAAGCTGAGTTATCTCGCTGGCAAGACCTACATTTACTAATATTGCCATCTATCGCTCACTTGCAGTTTTACAACTTTTATACATACAAGTGATCTTTCTGGTGTTTATCAACAGCTTTCATTTGACAAACACTGGACTAAACTGAAGGAGTAAATTTAGCACAGCTAAAATTACAGAAATAGCCTCATTTTTGACCATATGACAAATAATCCCAAATAAAACAAAATGACATCAATTCTAACTCTGAGGCATACTGTTTTTCAATTACTAAATTAGATAAGAAACTTCATTATTTAGAAGCTTCTAATTTAAGTCATCTAAGTCATAAGAGTATTACTAAAAATCCAAACACCCACACAAAAAAGTCCCAAACCCAACAGATATTTATCTTGATAAAAATCATTTATGTCTGCAAAAATCAAATGAGAAAACATTTATGAAAAATTTGAAGTGCTATTTTATGATGAATAAATATTAATTATGTATCACATAATATTTACATTATTCATAGAATACAAACACAAACAGTATAGGAAAGGTAGAACACTGTCTAAAAGGTAAACTCTATTCTGCTTCTTAAAATTCGGAGAAACAGTAACAAAATTCTGAAAGAAATGTTTTTAAAAGATAAAGCTCAAGGTTTTCCAGTCTGAAGAGTATGGCAATAATCACTCCACAAAAATCAGAAATAGAAGGAATGAATCCTTCATCATTATTGATTTTTGCACAATATATTGTCAACAATAAGCATTAATGATCACATGATAATTACACTTTAAAATTGTTTATACATATAAGCTCATTATAATAACTCAGATTAAGCACCACTGGCTCTAAAGGTAGGAAAACTGAGGTTCACAAGGGTTAAATGACTTTACCAAGCTCCTTCAGTAAGCTGAAGATCTAGGTCTGGAACCCAAGAGCTCTAACTTCAAGATGGGCCTCGTGGCCCATGCACGTAATCCCACCTACTAGTGAAACTGAAGCACGGCAATCTTAAATTTGAGGCCAGATGCAAGACGCAGCAACTTAGCCAAACTCTGTCTTCAAATAAAAAATAAAAAGGACTGGGGTGTGGCTTAGTGGTAGAGTATCCCTGGGTTCAATACACAACTGGGGGAAAAAATTAAGAAGGAAAAAGGGGAGTTAGAAGAAGGAAGAAGAAAAAGGTGACGGAGAAGAAAGAAAAAGGCGGAGGAAGAAAAGGAAGAACAGCAACAGGAAGGAGAATAATAAGAAAGAGAAGGAAGAGGAGGGAAAGAAAGAGAAAAAAAGAGCTGTAACTCCAAACTGCTTTCTTTTCTACACGTTAATTTTAGAAATAGATTCCAAATCCACGTGTTAATGGTCTGACAG
Source organism: Aplodontia rufa (assembly GCA_004027875.1). Lineage (NCBI taxonomy): Eukaryota > Metazoa > Chordata > Mammalia > Rodentia > Aplodontiidae > Aplodontia > Aplodontia rufa. The sequence goes on along the minus strand of PVKS010005169.1, from coordinate 85,517 downwards.
ATGTATTTATTTCCCATTTTCTGTTTTATCACCTGTTAAACGCAAAAAAGTGAAGCAGTGGCTCCATTTTTCCCAAAAGGTTAGGATATGAGCGAAAACCTGAACTGGAACTTTTTTACCCAGGAAACTGGTGCTAACACAAGGTGACAATAACAATTCAAAGTCCCAGGTTCTTGAACATCTAAATTAAAAAATTGCTTTTTTTTCCTCACCAAAGCAGACAGAATGTGTAATAAAAAGAATGAGAGATGAAAATTGCAATGGAATACTAAGAAGAAATTTAAAATGGTTGTGGACCGAAGAGGAATCTATGATAAGGATGACAGAAAATGACTGTGGTCTTTCTCCACTTCCACTGTCAGTATTTTCTCCTGTTCATTACTTCATCTTAATGTCTTCATGTAGCTTAAAGTCTGGAAATTCTGTTACATGCATATTTCTTATATGTTACCTCTACATAACTCTCAAAGCTCAATACAGTATACCTAGATATGGTACATAGTTATAAGTATTTAAGCCATAATAAATCTATTAATTTAAGCTGAGGGGCTGGAGCGGTGGCTCAGTGGTTGCAGTGCTTGTCTGGCATGCATGAGTGTGCTGGTTCGAACCCCAGCACCACATACACAATGAAGTTTCCGAGCAGCGAAGGCTACATGAAAAACTGAATAAAATTGATTCTCTCATTCTCTCACTGTCCCTCTCTCTTTAAAAAAAAAAAAAATTGCCTAGTATGCGCAAGGGCCCAAGTTTGATCATCAGCCCTAAAAAAAAAAAAAAAAAAAATTTAAGCTGAAGTTAAAAGGCAAACATAAAATTCTAAAAATCAGCCATCAATTTGGAATCAAAAAGATCTCTTTCTGCATTTCAATTAGATGGTCAATATTATTATTCCTTCTTCATTGTACAGTATCTTATTAGAGGAAATAACAGAAAAACATTTTCTAATAACAATGAGTACTAACTTCACTTATCTGGAAGTTGTTTATCTGCTATTAGCTACCTGGAATACATAGTTAAGAACTAAGAAATCACATTAGCAGCCTCTGAATTTTTCTTGGTATATTATTGGAACTCTCACATTTTCACTTTCATAAATATCTCCTTAGGTCTTTGAATTTGATTTTCATTTTTCATTCTGGTTATAAACATAATTCTAATATACTGAATAATTAATATTTGGCTTCCTAACTATAATAGCTCAGGATGAGCAAATTATAAGATGAAATGGTTTTTTAATAGCACACACACAGAGCAATTAAAAAGTGACAGTCAACAAGGCAAAGGCAAAAGGCCACTTCAGTTTTAGACAGCCTAAGAGCTCATGTGGAGTCACACTTCACAGCTAAGAAGTAATGAACTGTGGCCATCACTACTTTACAAATAACAATTTCTAGAGCACAAGATACACAGTGGGGAAAGGAAGACAACCTGACGGCCTCAAGACCCGCTGTGGTTAGAAGATGAAAGGGGGAGAAGAGGAAGGTCACTTAAGGCAGAGAACACGTGCGGGTGTTTTCATATAGTCAAAGTTTAATGTGAACACATTTCCACAGAAATAACGATAGGCAATGAGTTTGAAGTATCAATTTTATCACACTGCTCAGGTATTTCTTAAATTCTGTCACGTTTAATCCATCTAAATCTGAACATGAAAATACAATTTATGTATTTCAACTTTTTCCATGTAAAATAATGGGCAGGAAATAAGTGGCTACTTTTCAAAGTCTGCTAAAAACAAAAAAAGGGACTGTCAAAAGAGTAGGAATTCATTATCACACACAGATTGCTCTGCCACCACACTGACCGCTTGTCAAGCCCAGACCTATCATCCACTGGTTTTCCCACACCACTGTCTTCTTACTTTTCCCCCCACATTTTTTTGTTGGTGCATTACAGTTGTACATAATGATGAGATCTGTTGCTATGCATTCATATATGCACATAACATAATTTGGCCAATATCATTCCCCAGCACTTCCAACTCTATCCACATTCTATACCCGCTCCATCTGATGCCAATCCAAGCAAATGGAAATTACTAAACTAGTAATCGTAGCTGTCCTTTAATAGGGAACTCACAAACAACCCATATGCTGATCTGAAGAACTAAATATTTTTGTACGTTAGACAATCAAGGAAGGGGGTTGGGGATTTAGCTCAGTGGCAGAGCGCTTGCCTGGCACACGCAAGGCACCGAGTTCAGTTCTCAGCCCTGAAAAAAAAAAAAAGACAATCAAGGAAAACATTAGAAATAACAAATTTATGTACTTACTTTGCATCCTAGGCCTCATTCTTACAGTTTGATCAACCCATTCTTGAGGACTTTGATATCCTGAGCCTGAAGCAAATGTATATATCAAAATGTCATTTCACATACTTAGAAAGTCGGCATCATAGTGCAGAGGCATATAGTAAACATTTCAGAAAGGAAAAACAAAGTAGGGAGGAAAACAATGGAAGTAAGAGTTTCTTAGTAAAATATAATCTCAAAGGATTGAATTGGTGAAAATGAAACACTTCACGTAGCAAACTACGTAGCAAATAAATACTTTACCATCTAAGAGACGACACAATGTACAAGAAGTCTTTTGCTCTGGTCTATGAGAATGACCAGACTGTCATTGTTATTTAAGAAGTTAACAATTTACTCTTGGAAATAAATATGCTTATGGCAAAATAGTCCTGAATACATTTCCACATCACAGAGTAATTATCACATGTAGTACCAATGCAACGTGGAGGATTTAAAACCAAAGAGGACGGAATGCTTCAGATCATATTAGAACTTTTCATCGTTAGAATAAGGCAGGATTAGAAATGATTGAAAAAGAGAGCAGACTACCAACCACTTACTCAGCACTGCAGGTTGCTTTTCATGAGCTACGAAGTCTGGACCTGAAACAGACACAGAGATAAGGTCACAGAACACTTGGAAATACAAAACAAAAAAGATATCATGGACACTGTACCTGCTTCCAACGGATACTAAAAACAAACAAAACCAAACCTTTTTATTACCACTCTCACACATACATAATAAATGCTCTTACCTAGCATCTGTGAGGCCCTGGGTACTGTCCCCAGCACTGCTGCTCCCCTCCCAAGGAATAAACATATACAATGCTTACCAGGTTTTAAGCATAATTTTACTTAATTCTTACATAATTTTACTTAATTCTTGGTAGGTAATATTATCCCCATTTTATAAATAAAAACAAATTGATAACTTCCCCAAGATTACATATCTAAAAAGAGTGGGAGTGCGACACAAATCCAGACAGTCCAAAACTATGTCATATAGTATAGAATATTATGTAACTTTGTGGTCATTGCAAACTTAGCTTGGAAGTAAAAGATGCTACTTCAAGTTGTGAAGTCATAGTTAAAGACATTGTAAAGATGCAAGAGAATAACTAGAAAATGATATCATAATTATGACAAGGTAAATTTCAAAATCTGCTAGAAGAAATGCCTTACTTCTATTGATGATACATACTAATATCAATGTCAATTTATTTTCAACTTTACTTTTTTGAATATGAATGTCATACATGCTACCAGTTTAAAAAAAAAAGAGCCATTTTGGGAATGTATAACTTAAAAATTCATGAATATCTATTAGTACTGACTACATGCAACACCCTGAGTGTAGGAATACCACGGTAAATAAGATGGGCATGTGTAATTCTTGCACATTTCTTTTTATACTACGCCAACATACTAAAACAAAAACAAAAAAAAAAAAAAAAACTGGACAAATGCTTCTTTGTATATTCCTTCATTAAATTCTAAGTACATTTTTTTTGTAAAATGCCTTTTAGGGTTTCATTTTATAATCGGTGGTATGTCATAGTTTACCTAGATGGATTATCTTTCTCATTGCTATGTAAAATCAATGGTATATTAGATTCAAGAAAATATATTTTAGGGCTGGAGCAGTGGCTCAGTGGTTGGAGCATTTGCCTGGCATGCTTGAGGACCCTGTTTCAAATCCCAGTGCTACTTATACAGCTAAGTGTGGAGAAACAGAGGTCAGATGAAAAAGTAAATAAAATTGATTTCTTTCTTTCCCTCTTTCTTCTTCTTCCTCTCTCCCTCTCTTTAAAAAAAAAGAGAGGGGGGTGGGGAATATATATCTTGCCAGACGCAGTAGTGCATGCCTAACCCCAGCAGCTTGAGGCTGAGGCAGGAGGATCACAAGTTCAAAGCTACCTCCAGCAACTTAACAAGGCTTCAAGTAACTTAGTGAGGCCCTGTCTCAAAATAAAAATAAAAAAGGGCTGGGGATGTGGCTCGGTGGTTAAGCGCCCTGGGTTTTAATCGTTGGTACAGAAAAGAAAAGAAAGAATATATATATCTTGATTAACTATTAATTGGTAGGTAAAAGTAACTCATTTTTCATAGTACAATAGGATTTCATTGCATAGATAATATAATCATTTATATCGGTATATACATTTAAGAGTATGTAACAATCAAAGATTTGGAGTAACATATTTAAAAGAATTCCAAGGGTAATTTTCCACAAATGAATATTTTTAATGTTTCAACAGTTTATTCATGGTATTCCCAGCTTATAGTCCCAGTCTAGAATGTATTTAAAAACTAAAATTTAAAAAAAATTAAAATTAAAAAAAAAAGTGGAATTCTAAGCTGGGTGCAGTGGCGTATCTGTAATCCCAACAACATGGGGAGTGAGGCAGGAGGATTGCCAAGTTCAAGGTCAGCCTCAGCAACTTAGTGAGGCCCTCCCTAAGCAACTTAGAAAGACTCTTTCTCACAATAAATAAAAATAGAAACATTAAAAAAAAAAAAAAGAAAGAAAAGGGTAAGGGCCATAGTGCCCCAGAGTTCAATACCCAGGGGCAAAAAAAGGAATTCTATGAACACAGTGGTTATAAAACCAATTTCCAACAACCTCATTTTGAAAAAGGAGATATGGAAGAAAAGAAGTTATTAAAGATCTTATATACAAGAGTATTTTCATTTGATTAGTAAGTAACTCCAATTCTGGGACTTGATTTAAAAATGGAAACTACACTTCATTTAACCTAAGGAACACATATCCATTGTAGATAATATGTAAAATATAGAAAATAATAAAGCAAAACGTCAGGTCGGATGAGGAGCTCAGTGGTAAAGCACATACCTAGTACATGCAAGGCCCAAGGTTTCATCCCTAGTAGTCCCCCCACCTCAAATGTCACCAATGTTCCTATCTTCTTGAACAACTCATTATTATTTTAAGTATAATTACATCCCAATATTGTCATATTTTCTCAACATTAGATTGTTAAGAATTGTCACAGTTCTAAGACAGACTATCATAACTAACCAAAAGTAATCAATATATTCATTTATATTCAACAAATCCCAGAAAGCAATGTTTTCTTTTTTCTTCTTGTTCTTTCCTTTAAAAATTCAAATTCAGATTTGGATGTAGAAAAGAGTAACTCACAAAGCTAAATCAAACTCAGTGTGGTGGTGAAAGCCTATAATCCCAGCAACTTCAGAAGTGAAGGCAGGAGGATTTTAAGCTACTGACCAGCTTTAACAATTTAATGAAACCTTGTCTCAAAAAATACAAAATAAATAGAAAAGGGCTGAGGTAGCTCAGTGGTAGAGCATTCCTAGGTCCAATCCTCAGTACCAAAAAGGGGAAAAAAAAACAAAAAACCAAACAAACCAAAAAAATGAAATAAAAATGAACAGAGATACTGGATGTTTTTTTTTTTTTTTAAAGAATTTGCTATACCTCTTTTTAATTTAAATTAAGTTGCAAAAGAGGATCTTCAAAAATAAGAATAGCAGGGCTGGAGCGGTGGCTCAGCGGTTACAGTGCTTGCCTGGCATGCGAGACTACATGAGTTCAAACCCCAGCACTAGGTACACAGTGAAGTGTCAGAGGAAAGAAAGTTATATGAAAAAATTAAAATAAAAATTGCCCCTCTCTCTCTCTCACTATCCCTCCTTCTTTAAAAAAAAAATTAAAAAAAAAATAAGAATAGCATCATTTGACTGTGCCCATAGGTAGACCTACAAACATCACTTTACTTACTTTGTGATAATCTCCAAAGTGATTCTGGATGTTGACTAGATGATCTGGTGGTTAGATCTAAAACATTTTTAAAAGAAAGTAAACTATAAATCATATTTAAATTTTTAAGTGCACATTTCACAAGAAAACAATGAGTATTAAAGAGCCAAACTAGACAAATCACAGGGAATTCAACACTTGGGTGCATAACTTGTTTAAAATGTTTGTGTTTTCCTTAACCACCATTTAACACACTACAACAATACAGTTTGGTCACTATCATTCCCTAGCACTTCCCCACCACCTCCCTGCCTCCCCTTGGTCCCTTTTTCTCTACTAATCTCTCTTGATTTCCATGAGATACAACCCCTATCTTTCTTTTCCTTTTACTTCTCTAACTTCCACGTATGAGGGAAAACACAGGACCCTAATTTCCCTTAACATAGTGGTCTCTAGTTCCATCCATTTTTCTGCAAATGACCTAATTTCATGTTTCTTTATGGTTGGATGAAACTCCACTGGGTGGTGCTGGAGCAGGCTCAGGGGTTAAAGTACCTGCCTGGCATACCTGAGGACCTGGGTTCAAACCCCAGCACCACATACACAACCAAGTGTCAGAGAAACAAAGGCCAGATGGAAAAATAAATAAAATTGATTCTTACTTTCTCTTTAAAAAAACAAACAATACCACATTTTCTTTATCCACTCATCCATTAATAGATACATGGGCAGATTCCACAGTTTGGTTGTTGTAAATTGTGCTGCTATGAACATAGGTAGGCATGTATCACTGTAGTATGAAGACTTCAATTCTCCAGGATAAATACCAAGGTACAATACCAAGGATAAATATCAAAGTACAGCTGGGTCCTAGAGAAGGTCTATACCTGGTCTTTTGAAGAACCTCCATACTGATTTCCATAGTGGTTGTACTAATTCAAAATCCCACCAACAGTGCAAACGTGTTCCTGTTTCTCCACATTCTCTCCGGCATTTATTATTTGTATTCTTGATGGCTGCCATTGTGGCTGCTGTGATACAGCTTTGATTTGCATTTCCCTAATTGCTAATGTTGAACTTTTTTTCATTATTCATTGCCAGACGTATTTTTTCTTTTGAGAACTGTATGTTTAATTCATTTGCCCATCTATTTATTGGGTTGATTTTTTTGGTACAAAATTTTTTGAGTTCTTTATACATTCTAGATATTAAATCCTCTGTCAGAAAAGTACCTAACCAAGAATTTGGAGATAATCTTCAAAGTTTACAACAGTGGATCTTCTTTTTTAGAGAGAATGAGAGAATCAATTTTAATTATTTTTTCATCTGGCCTTTGTTTCTTGGACACTTATTATGTGGTGCTAGGGTTTGAACCTGTGTCCTTGCATATGTCAGGCAAATGTTGTAACTGCTGTGCCACTGCTCTGGCCCCACAATGAATCTTCTTAATATTACTTATATCCATTTTGCCTTAAAATTATCTTGCAAGTGGACAGTACATTATATATTTTAGTCCACTTTTTTTTTTTTTTGAAGAGAGAGAGGGACAATGAGAGAAAGAGAAAAGTCAATTTTATTTAGTTTTCCATGTGGCTTTTGTTGCTCCCACACTTCGTTATGAATGCAGTACTGGGGTTCAAACCTGTGTCCTCAGGAATGCCAGGCAAGCGCCATAACCACTGAGCCCAGTCCAGCCCCTAGTCCAGTCTACTCAACATTTAAAAATTTGCATAAAAATGGTCAGATTGCTATTTTGAAAACAGAAGCATTGATACATACAAATATTGTGGCTAACTTTTGGCAGTAACTAAAAAAAGTTTTGAGCATCAATCCCTGAAACGTTTTTCTAACATTACAACATACATCACTGAAATAATTATATTAGTTAATATGTAATTTTTTTTCCAGTCCGAAGGATTGAACCCAGGGTCTCACATAAGCTAGGCAAGTGCTCTACCAACGAACTATACCTTCAGTCCATGTGTTACGTACATTATAAAATTAGACATTTTAAATGAATGAAATAGGTCTGGAGCGGTGGCTCTGCAGTTACGGCATTTTCCCGGCAAGCGCAAGTACACAGGTTCAAACCCCAGCACCCACTTACACAACTGAGTGTCAGAGCAACAAAATCCATGTGAAAAACTCAATAAAAATTGATAAAGAAAAAGAATGAAATAAAAAACAAATATGAAATTGTAATATTTTCTTCTTATTCCAGTGAATCTTCTTTTATCTCTTGAGTGATGACTGGCCTAGAAGGCAATCTTTGGAGGTCAGTATTTTTTTTTTTTTAAGATAGATTTTTTTTTTTTTTAAGAAAGAGGGACAGTGAGAGAGAGAGAGAGAAAGAGAGAAGCAATTTTCATCTAGTTTCTGAAGTGGCCTTCATTGCTCAGAGACTGTTGTGTATGTGGTGCTGGGGTGCAAACTCGCATACTTGAACATGCCAGGCAAACGCTGTAACTGCTGAGCTACCACTTCAGCCCCCAGTATTCTTCTTAATATGCTTCAATGCTTTTGTTCTTTTCTTTTTTCTTTTTTAAACAACTTTATTTAGTTTTTCACATGGCCTTAGTTGCTCCAACACTTAGTTGTGTACGTGGTGCTGGGGTTTGAACCCGGGTCCTTGTGCTTGCCAGGCAAGCGCAGAAACCACTGAGCCACTGCTCCAGCCCCAATGCTTTTGTTCTTTACAGAGAATTTTCTTCTACTTGTGGGTCTGCACACTGCTATTATGTTACAAGAACTTATTAGAATTCTAAAGGGATCACAAGTTCCAGGATTTATGTATTTGCAAACAGTTATATGCTGAAAGCAATGGTAGTGAACTACTAGGTACATAAACGGTTTAATTTCAAATTTTTAGAGCTCAAAGTATACACACGCTAAAAGTAATAGCACTTAATATGAATGTTCACCATGTGCTGGACACTTTCTAAGAGCTCTGTACATATGAATTTTTTTTTCTTTAAATTAGAGGTGGGGGAGAGAGGAAGAGAGAGGAAGGGAGAAAGGGAGAAAGGGAGAAAGAGAGAGAGAGAGAGTCAATTTTATTATTCCATCTGGTTTTTATTCCTCTGACACTTAGGTATGTATATGGTATAGGGGTTTGAACCCATTCTTGCACATACCAGGAAAGCACTCTACCACTGAGTCACCATGCCAGTTCCTATATGAATTAATTTAATCCTCACTATAACCCAGATGAGGGGACTGAGGAACTGCACCTAGTAAGTGAAGAAACCAAGGAATTCTGGCTCTAGAGGCCATCTTCTTAGTTACTATGCTGAAATGGTGGTTCAGCAGTTATGGCCCCTGCCTGCATATATGAGGACCCAGGTTCAAACCCCAGCACCACATGCACAACTAAGTGTCGGAGAAAGGAAAACCAGATGAAAAACTAAAGTTGTTTTTCTCTTTCGCTCTCTTGATAAACAAAAAAGAATGAAAGAAAAAATGAGGAAGGGTGGGAAATACACAGAACACCAAATGACCATAAGCCAGATCATGAACTTTAAAATTTTTTTGTGGTGCTGGGAATTGAATGTAGGGCCCCATGCATGCCGGGCAAGTGCTCAACCATAGTATTATGTCCCCAGCCTTATAGGCTTACTTTTAAAATGGAATGATGAGGGGCTGGAGCAGTGGTTCAGTACTTGCCTGGCATGCGCAAGGAACCACGTTCAAACCCCAGCACCATGTACACAATGAAGTGTTGGAGCAATGAAAGCCACATGAAAAACTAAATAAAATTCTCTCTTTCTCTCTCTCTCTCATTGCCCCACTCTCTGTTTAAATTAAATAAATAAATAAAATGGAATGACAAAGTAACTCATAGGAATTACAGAAATTCTCATGAGGTAGTAAAGGGAAAGAAGAGAATTACTTTTCAGTGGGACCGAAATGTAAAACTGTTCATTATTTACAGCAATTCTCTTAAATCTCAAATTAGTATTTTTCATTATTTAATCAACTGTTTCATTGAATAAGCCTAAACATACATTCACATGAACTATTAGAAACTTATCATTAACTTGGTGTGAATTTGAATAATCCAGAGAAAAGTGGTTATCTATGAATATTAAAAATGACTAAAAAATAAGTAACAATATTGATAGTATAGGAAGTCCCAATGTCCACGTGACCAGTTTCTTTGCAAAATTCCAAACAAGAAATTCTTCTTTTGAGTATAAAAATATCTTATTTTCCATAAATATCCATACAGGCCAATTTAGCTATTATATGCACACACAGAATGAGTAATTTTAATAAATATTATGAATTTTTAATAAAAAAATTTGAGTTTTTAAAAAAGTGAATGTTCACAATACTTTTATATTTTGATAACATAATTCCTGAGAAAACTCTTATGTATATAAAGCAATGTTACCTCCAGATTCAATAGAATCCCCGGATCTGACCTTAGCAGTAGTGACGTCACTGTAAGAGCTGTCTTGATCATCATCTTCGGTTTCTCCTAAAGAGAACAATGTTCTAGTATTTATTCTAAAGCGCAAAAGGTCTGCATTAAACAAGCAATTCAATGTTAAAATGAAGACTTTTAAATTTAAGTTATGGAATTGTTATTTATTATGCTTAGCATTTCTGAATCACAAACTTCCAAATGAGTTACAATTGAGCTCAGTTTACTCAAAGTAATATCTAAAAGACCACATTCTGAGGTTTTAATGTAGAGTCAAAAATGAATAGCTGGGAGGCTGGAGCAGTGGCACAGTGATTATGAGCTTGCACAGCATGTGCGAGTACGCGAGTTCAAACCCCAGAGCACCACATAAAAAACGAAGTCTTGGAGCAACGAAAGCCACATGAAAACCTAAATAAAAAATTGTTTCTCTTTCTCACTGTCCCTCTCTCTCAAAAAAAAAAAGAATAGCTGGGGGGCTGGAGCAATGGCAGAGTGGTTACAGTGCTTGCCTGGCATGCACGAGGACTGGGTTTGAATCCGAGCACCACAATCACAATCAAATGGAGCAACTAAAGCCACATGAAAAACTGAATAAAATTGATTCTCTCTCTGACTGTCCCTCTCTTAGGAAAAAAAAAAAAAAGCTGGGCTTGGCAGAGCATGCCTGTACTTCCACTGCTGTAGGAGGAAGAGGCAGGAGGATCACAAGTTTGAGTCCTGCCTGGGCAACTCAGTGAGACCCCGTCTCAAAATAAAAGAATAAAAGGGTGGGGATGCAGCTCAGTGGTAGGGGCATCCCTGGCCTCAATCCCCAGTTCCATGAAACAAAATGAAACAAAACAAAAACAGATGAGCACTTAATAATAGAAAAAATTTACTTTGCAGAGAAAAAATTACATACATATGATTAATGTCTGATTAAATTCAGAACCAATACTGTGTGTGTGTGTGTATGTGTGTGTTTAGGGGTTAATGTATATATATCTACACACAAACCTCTCCGTATATAGGTAACTAATTTCAGATTATGTGGCTTAAAAAAAACAAAATTTCATATATGTATTTTTCAAATATAGACTAATTATTAGAATTTGAAGAAGTGATACTTTTAATACCATGATCAAAGGCCAGCACATCCCAGAATTGGAATTAGCTGTGTTTAAAAATAACTCACTTGGGTGAAAGGTCGTCAAACTCATGTATTAGACCCAATAAAAGCATATTAACACATATGTGGGGGGGGGAGAAGGAGGGAGGATAGGGAGGGATCTAGGGAGATAATCAACAATGTAGCATACTTTTTACCCCCCTCCCCAAGAATCCATATAATACTTATGCAATCATAATGTGAATCTGGAAAATTCACAACAATCTAAACATTTATATTGTTTATAGGCGCAAAATAAAGAAGAATCAAGAGACCGGGGTATGGGCCATGTGGGGGTAATTCTGGTTTAGAAACAAATGCATATCATATTGTTACTTTATATCCATTTATGACTGTACAAAACTCAACTCCTTAATAAAAAATTAAAAAAAATAAAATTAACTCAAAAGACAAAAAGATGTTTAAAAATGTACAAAAAGAATGTACTTAAGGGTCTCATCATTCATTCTATCCAATTCCATTCTGGTTTAACAGTTCAGATATGTATTAGATTTTTCTTTCTGAAGAAAAAGATAGTATTTTCTGTTCTCAACTCTTAAGTATGCCTATTAAAACTACTTCTAACGTAAAGAAAAAAATCTAAGATTATATTGCAGGATATTTAAAAAGTAAATACCTTCTTCGGAGAAATTGACCTGCTTTAGGACACTGGTTGCTTCTAGAAAAGAAAAGCATATATTAAAAACATCAAAGGCTACAGATTCAGAGTAAATAAGAACATCTAATTTAGGAAAATGAATATAAAAATTAAATAAAAATAAAAAATTTTTCTGTTAAATCACCAAGAATCTATCATTTCTGAAACAGGACTGACACCAACTAGAATCAGAAATGAGGTATTCATTTTTTTCAGTCACAGTTCTAGTTGTAATCTAAATACCACATGTATGTGCAGAAAACATTAAATTCTACATTGACAAATATTCCACTCCCTATAGGTTTATATGCTCATTCTCCTATTTGCCAGATTTCCTACCACCTTTGAAAAAGCCTCCTAACATCAGCTGAACTAGCAAATCTAATCTTTAGTGCAGGGCCATGTACATCACTGTTTCTTACAGAAACAGGGAATTCAAATACAGATAGATGAGCAGAACATGAGATTTTAAACAGTATTTATACATGGGCTATTCTGAAACTTTTTTATTTTAAATAAAGGGAGAAATACCCAAATGTAGGCATTGCATAATATTGAATGATTAGCCTAAAATGTTGAAAACATCATAATAGAGAAGTAGGAAGATTCAGACTTTAAGTTTTTATCTTTATTGTCTTTAATTGCTGTTTGTTTTCTTAAAGGGTGTAAAAGTTTTCAGTACCAAAATGGAGCTGCTTATGTTAAACCTAGACAAAAAGGAGTTGAGGCCATTAAGGAAGGTCCCTCATGCATGAATGCTTTAGATAAGAACTATATTATAAGAAGTATGAAACCACAACAATTCCAGATTAGTCACTTCTATAAAAACACATCTCCCTAGCAACAGCCAATATTACCAACGAGTAATCACTAACTCCTGCAACAGTTCCTGTAGCCACAGAGGTTTCTTTCAAAACAGCTCACGTGGATTTCTCATTGTCTTTGAAAGCTTCCTCTTGCCCCAACCCCCTTGGATGTGTTTATGGTCTGCTATAATAACATGCACATCCTGGGCTGTAGTTCCTTGTGATTTCCAAATAAACTCTTTGTTTTGGAGAGCTGGTCTTTCTGTCATTCATTTCGAGTTGATGAGGGAAAACAGGATTGTGGAAAGCAACTGCCAACACATTATATGATGAATTTGGAAAAATGTTTTTCACATCAAATTAATTGTTTTTCTTTATTAGTAGATCATGTACTCCTAAGAAGTAGAGGAAAAATTTCCTGGCTGCTTGTGGTCCTAGCATTCAGGTAAATCACTGACATACAGAAGGTAGCTAAATAGAAACATTTATTCAATAAATGAAAAGCTTTTATGATAACAAAATAAAACTTTTTTCCTTTTGTAGTACTAAGGATGGAACTCAGGGCCTTGGACATGCTAGATGAGTGATCTACGACTGATCTATATTTCCAGCCCAAAAGAAAACTTTTAAGTTAAAACTTTTGCCAATATTTCTCTACTATGATAAATAGTACTACTTAGCAACTTAAGAAAAACAATTTGATATTGGTTCAACAATTAGGTTTCAAACATTCAACCTGTGTTCATCTTTTTAACTTGACCTACAAAGAATGTATAAATAACTACATTTGATGATGAAAGAGCAGCATCTATGACTTCCTACACTTTAATTTCATTTCCCTCTTTATTCAGCTAGCATAAATTATTTTTAATTGACTGCTAAATGTAGAAGATTAAAGCATTAAAAAGGTATTGTTTTTAAAAAGGCATTACTTAGGGCTGGAAGGGTGGGGCTCAGTGGGTACAGTGCTTGCTTGGCATGCATGAGGATGCAAGTTCGAACCCTTGTACCATGTACACAGAGCAACAGAAGCCACTTGAAAAACTAAATACAATTGATTCTTTTTCTCTCTTAAAAAAAAAAAAAAGGCATTATTTACCAAGCATGGTGGCACATGACTGTAATCCCAGTGACACAGGAGGCTGAGGCAGGAGAATTACAAGTTTGAAGTCAGCTTTAGCAATTTAGCAAGACTCTCAGGAACTTAGTGAGTCTTTGTTTCAAAATAAAAAATAAAAGGGCTGGGGATGTAGCTCAGTGGTAAAGCACTGTTGGGTTAAATCCTTAGTACAAAAATACAGAAGTAAATAAAAAGATATTTACTTTTTCCTTTGTTTATGCAGAAGCTCTGAGAAGCTAAAATTCTATTTGGAGCAAAAATATATCTTAAAAACATTAGAGAAATTATAAAGGTTATGGCTTTAACAAATAGACAAATGGTACTGAACCACGTTGTGAAGGAGATGTGACTTTTCTAACAACATCAACAGATTAGGAAACACTATTTTCACAAGTCCTAGGCCCTGGTTTAGAACAGATCACTTATAATCATCTCCTCTGGTGGAGATCAACCACTAATTCCACCACCTTCTTTTGCTTAGCCACAGTCTTTAAGGGAATAAAATTCCAGGTGTGTCTCAGCCTGTTAGGCTCATTAAAATCCCCAGATATTTTGAAAACCCAGGTGCCAAAGCACCCACATTTCTATAACAGACTTTCTTCTTATTTTCATTGTGGGGATTGAACCCGGGGGTGCTTTACCACTGACCTACATTCCCAGCCCTTTTTATTTTGAGACACCACTAAGTTGCTTAGGGCCTTACTATATTGCTGAGGCTAGCCTCAAACTTGTGATCCTCTATACCTCAGCACCCCAAGTCTCAGGGATTACAGGTATGTACCACCATGAATGGCAGACTTTCCTATTTCTAGAAATTTAGAGATGTGCTTGGTGTGGGGAATGCAGGACACTCAATAAAACAAACTTTGCTTACTCCGTATTCTGTTCTGGGGACAAAGATATGAAAATATAATAAATGAGATTACAGTGCTTTCTCAAAGGAAGATTAGACGGAACACAGGGGTCACTGTCTTCTTTCTGTGTTGTCAGTACAACCTAGTAGGGAGTGCTGCAATAAAGATATATTCAGGAAAGTATGAACTCCTCAATTTATTCTTAGAACAAACAAAATGACAATTTGGGCGATCAGATGTCTTTGTTTCTGTCATCAGTATAAATCAGAAGTCAGCAAACTTTTTTAAAGGGCCACACAGTAAATATTTTTAGCTTTGAGAGTCACATATTTTTTTATTTGTTTTGAAAATGTAAAAATTGTTGCTTAGTTTGTGGGCCATTACAGAAACAGATCATGGGCCAAAGGCTGAAGCTTGCTGATCCCTAGGACAGATACCGTTAAAGACTGTTTAATACCAACTTTGGTATTGAGAACAGAGTCAGAATGGAGAGAGTGGAAGAATAGTTTGGGGATACCACAAGTTCAAGAATCCACAAAAAGACATTTCGGATACTACAAGAAGTACTAACATTCCCATGAAAGGAATCCATGGGTGCTATTCTCTGTGTTAATCCTACAGAACACTGCTTCCATATGGAAAGAACTTTTTTTTTTTGGAGACAGGGTCCCACTACATTGTCAGGTTGATCTTGAATTTGAGCTCTGGATTCAAGCAGTTCAGCTGCTTCAGCTTCACAAGTAGCTGGGATCATAGGCATGAGCCACCACACCTAGCTTTAAAAGTACTTTAAAAGTTAAAATTCTATTATAAAATACTTATAAAATAATTTCTAAGTCTAGCATACAAAGTAAGAGTGTTAAGTTATTTCAGCTCCAAGTTCTCTTCCAATTGAGTCTATGGCTTCAAAAATTGCTTTTTTTTTTTTTAATTTTTTTAAAGAGAGAAGGACAGTGAGCGCCAGAGAGAGACAGAGAGAATCAATTTTAATTGAGTTTTTCACATGGTTTTCGTTGCTCCGACACTTAGTTTTGTACGTGGGTGCTGGGGTTTGAACCTGTGTATTGCACATGACAGGCAAGTGCTGTAACCACTGAGCCAACACTCCAGCCCCAAAAACTGCTTTTTAATGTTTTTAAATACAGCACTCAAGAAATTCTGGTGGGGCCCTGCAGCGGTGGCTCAACGGTTCTGGTGCTTGCCTGGCATGCGTGAAGACATGGG
Organism: Aplodontia rufa; assembly: GCA_004027875.1. Taxonomy (NCBI): domain Eukaryota; kingdom Metazoa; phylum Chordata; class Mammalia; order Rodentia; family Aplodontiidae; genus Aplodontia; species Aplodontia rufa. Next base: position 69,239 of record PVKS010005169.1, on the reverse strand, counting down.
TTCCAACCACAGCACCACGTACAAAACATAGTGTCAGAGCAACAAAAGCCACATGAACAAATAAAGAAAACTGATTTTCTCTTTCTCTTTCACTGTCCTTCTCTCTTTAAAAAGATAATTTAAAAAAGGGAAGTTGATATATTCTTTCTCACACCGTATGAATTTAGCAAAGGCTAATAAAAACCACACTGGTTTGTTATTACATGCTCATATAAATTAAAACTGTAAAATATATAATTTCAGAATGAAAATCAAGACTATTAAGGTAGGTCATTATCACAAAGGAATATCTCACAACCAGAGACAATGCAAAGAAATATTCTTAAGCCAGTACCAAAACATGTTCTCTTATATTCTGACAATTAGAATTCTCAATAAGAACCTGTAAGGATTAGAGATAAACTAACCTAATTCACTCATTTTAGTATTTCCATTGGTTTTGTAAGCCGAATCTGCAAGAGACAGAGAGCAAGAAAATGATTAGAGCTGTAAAGGAAATGCATCATATGGTTCTCTACCACAGGCTCAAAACCTTGACAGATCTTTATCAATCTAACCTAAAAGAATAACCAATTAGTATACAAAACAAAAATCTTGATCTTTTTTTTTTTTCTTAAAGGGACAAAAAGCAATAGAAAACTAATGAAAGGATAAATAAGTTTCCTTTTGTTCCTTTATAAAGCATCCTTTCAGGCCAATAAACATAGAAAAGTATGTTGCGTAGAGTGATCAATACTTTTTAAGGTTTTAGTGAAAAAAGATATGTAATTGAGGCAGGGAAATCTTATAGCCTTATACCACCTTGATCTTGAATTTTTTTATTAGCAGTATACTGGGAAGAATAAAAAGTCCCTTACCTTAATTTAAAAGCATCATGTTAGCACAAAAGAATCATAGCTACATATTAAGAAAAAACTTCTTAAAAACGACAGGGAATGACAGGCCAGTGGCACACACCTATAATCCCCAAAAACTGGGACGCTGAGGCAGGAGGACCACAAGTTTAAGGCTAGCCTCAGCAACTTGGCAAGGCCCTGAGAAACTAAGTGAAACCCTATCTCAAAATAAAAACTAGGGAAACCCCCCCCAAAAAAAAACCAAAACTAGGGACTCAGGATACAGCTTGGTGGTAGAGCATTTCCTTAGCATGTGCAAGGCCTTGCATTCAATCCCCAGCGTGGTGAAAAATAAAATACAAAGGACTGAGGACAAAGCACACCTGGTTCAATCCCCAGTACCAAAAAACCAACCAAACAAAAAACTCCAAGAAGATAAACAATCAAACAAACCAACCAATCAGGAAATCCTTTACATACTGATATAGACAGATCTTTACCATATGTGAAATAAAATAAAAAATTGACAATAAGAAGGTGCAAGGAAGTATTTATCAAGTATTAACGTCAAAATTTTGTGTTTAGAAAGGGAGAAAACGATATTATACACATGAATTTCCTTAACACTCCAAAACTTTTTTGGAAAAATACTTAAAAACTGACATTGGGAGCTGGAGCAGTGGCTCAGCAGTTATGGCACTTGCCTGGCATGCAAGTTCAAACCCCAGCACCATGTACACAATGATGTATCCGAGGAATGAAAGTCACATGAAAAACTAAATAAAAATTGCTTCTCTCTTTTCTCTCTCTCATTGTTCCCTCTTTATTTAAAAAAAAAAAAAAATGACATTGGTTGTTTCTGATGAGGAGGCTGGGTAGCCGAAGGACAGCAGATGCAGGGAGACTTTTCACTGTGCATCTATAATAACATTTGAGTTTGAACCACATGAATACATGCATTATTCAAAAATAACATTGTTTTTGTAAAAAAAAGATCAACAGACAAAACAATCTCTTACCAGATCTTGGGCTTCTTAGAGGAGGTCTACATAGGCTAGTTATAGGATCTTCACTTGCCACTGATATAGGGAGAGAAAACATTTAAAATTATATATAATGTGAAACACAAAATTTATTATGCAATCATTCCTTTATTTAGTCAATAAAGGTTTATGAACCTTTTCATTAAGCTAGAGAACTAAAGCCAAGTTTTCTCTAAGTGACAACCTCTAGTAAACTAATGACAACAATGAGCTAGACGTTTCCCGCCATGTAAAATTCATTGTTCTGGAGAGTGCCATTTTCTCAGCATACCATGTTGTATGACAGACAGGAATACTAAGTAAAACTCTTCTAAAAGCCAAAATCTGTACTATAGCAACAACTCAATTATCTATTCCATTTGTAATTTACCCTTACTGCAGATTATTGATGGTATATTCATTTTAGGGTTAGACTCCCAAGAGTTACTAATATACTCCTCCTAACTTTTTTTTTTCTTTAAAGATAGAGGGACAGAGAGAGAGAGAGAGAGAGAGAGAGAGAGAATCAATTTTCATTTAGTTTTTCATGTGGCCTTCGTTGCTCAGACACTTCTTTGTGTACGTGGTGCTGGGGTTTGAACCTGAATCCTCGTGCATGCCAGGCAAGTGCCAAAACCGTTGAGCCACTGCTCCAGCCCTATCCCTCTCACTATTCTATTTAACCCTGTATATGTTCAGGAAATGCAAAGTCTAATTTTAAATAAAATGTTAATGTTAGCCTTGATTCACTTCAGTCTATGGGTTCAATGGCACAGGATTTGGGGGTAAGTCAATTCCATTAAATAACAGGCTAGTTTTAGTCTAGAAAGCTATGTATAAAGGTGTTTTCTCCGGGGGGGGGGGCTCACATAGCATACTGTAAAACCCAATATATATCTAAATTTTGATTATATTGTTTTTTCAATCATTCTAAACAAAAGCATTTTGTTTTGGTTCTGTAGGAGAATTGCAAAAACAGCCAGGCATAGTGGTGCATGTTTGTAATCCTAGCAGTTTGGGAGACGGAAACATGATGGTTCAAGGACAGACTGGGCAACTCACCCAGATCCTGTCTCAATATAAAATTAAAAAAGGGTTCAGGATATATAGCTCAGTGGTACAGTCCTGCCTAGCATGCTTATGGCCCCCAATACTCACTACAAAAAAAAAAAAGAAAAGAAACACAACGAAAAAAAAGAGAAAACTGGAAAAACCACATTTGAAACTTTGATGCTCCCCTTAAATCTTTCAATTCCTTTTTTTGTTGTTTTGTTTTTAAAGAGAGGAATAGTGAAAGAGAAAGAATCAATCTATTTAGTTTTTAGAGAAGGACAGTGAGAGAAAAAGAGAGAATCAATTTTACTTAGTTTTTCATGTGGCTTTCATTGCTCTGACACTTTGCTGTGTATGTGGTGCTAGGGTTTGAACCTGCAGTGTCACCCATGCCATGTAAGTGCCCTAATCACTGAACCACTGCTCCAGCCCTAAATCTTTCAATTCTGAAACTCTATTAAATAGCTATCTCAGTTGTTATTATCTCATATATCAGGTATTTACATGTAAATGCATATAACTTTAAAAATAAATCTTGTACATGTGTCAGTAAAGGCAAAGTTTACTAATTACTCCCAGCATTACAAATGCCTTTCTTTTTTTCTTCCCAACCTTTTCAGGTTTAATTCAAACCTAAAAGTCAAATTCTATTTTTTGTTGAACTATGTTAAACAATCTACATACATCACTTACTAACTTTAGTTCCTGATTATTCATTTAAGAAGCATTTTCTGTATGTTCTATATATTTGCAGCCCTTGGTAATATACTCAGAGGAGACAGGGTACCAGAGAGAGGTATGAGAGAATAAAAGAGCAAGTGCTCCTCCCTTGTTTGCTTTTGTTCACCCTCAGCATTAAGGAGGGAACTGGCATAGAGCAGACGCTCAATGTTATGAACTACACATCTCTTGTAAAGTGCCATGAAAGCAGGGCAAAAAAATGCCTTATCATCTGTATGACCTTTTGTGTTCAAGGTGATTTCACATGGACTATCTCTTTTCCCCAGTGGCCCTGCAAGTCACACAGGACAAGTAATACAGACGTGAAAGTCTGATGTTCAAGGTACGTGGGTTACTTGACCAAGAGCCAGTGCTCTTTCCACATTACTCCATTTTGTATTTCATTAGGAGTCTTTAAAATATAGGCCTAATATAAACTCCAAAAAAGACTATTCAATATATTCTAGCATAATAGTTTTACAATGGTCTACAGCTGTAACAAGTCTTCATTTTACCAACTTACTCTAGAATTTTTATAAATTTAGTATAGACTTGAAAATTGACATATTTTGGGGCTGGAGAAGTGAGTGGGTCAGCAGTAATGGTGCTTGCCTGGCATGCACAAGGACATGGGTTCTAACCCCAGCACCACGTAAAGTGTCGGAGAAACAAAGGCCAGATAAAAAAATAAATAAATAAAATTGATTCTTTCTCTCTCCTCCCTCTAAAAAACAACAACAAAAAGAAACTGACATTACTCATAATATTTTTCTAAAATAGTGATAAACTTTTTTAACATAGGCTTTTCAAGAATTTAAGCATAAAGGTATGTTTATTTGAAAATGAACTAGAACCAGATATACTTCATTCTGCAATGAGAACAGAAAAGTTCAAATTATAAACTATCTTATTAGAAGCAATAGATAAATAAATCAGGATCTGGGCACTAAAAATCAGAGATGGCATGGTGATGTGCACTTGTAATCCCAGCAACTCAGGATGCTGAGGCAGGAGGATCACAAGTTTAAAGCCAGCCTCAGCAACTTAGTGAAACCCTGCCTCAAAATAAAAAAGGGATGAGGATGCAGTTCAGAGCTAAAGCACCCCTGGATTCAATTCCAAGTACCAAACAAACAAACCCCCCTTAACAAAATAAAAAAACAAAACCCAACAACAAAAAAATAATTTTGATAGCTCTTGTGGGATTTTGTTTTCAAGAAAAGTAAATTGAAAAGAAATGAAAAATACTGAAGCATTAATAACTAAATAGAACTTATTTTTAAAAGCTTTAGAAATGTGAAATCTGAGTGGACTGTTACACATACCCTATTTCCATACTGCATTGATTCTAAGAAAATTTTCTTTTACACTTTAATTTTAACATCTCTGAAATTGGGATGCATCATCATCTCATCTATGGCATATTATCACAATTTTTCAGAAAATTGGAAGAATTTTTTCCCTTCTGGGTGGTACATAAAACAATGATGGTGTCTCATAACTGATAGCATTTTGATTTTGATGAAACATAGTATTAAATTAACAAGAATGATCATACAGTGTCAAGATTTCCCTGTGCAGGATGTGAACAATTTTAAAGAGGGCAGTGTGACACAAGCATTTCATATTTAAACTCTATCTACTAGCTAATTATTACTTGGGTGAGTGACACACAAGTTTTTGGGGAAAATGAAAGAGTTTTGGAGAATACAAACCTGGGTCTGAATTTTTGCTCTGTTACATACCACATGATCTTAAGACAAGAATCTTAGATGCTTTGAGTTTCAGTTTTCTCACCTATTAAACATGTATAGTTGGGTGAGACACATCTGTAATCACAGCTACTTGAGAGGATGAGAAAGAAGGATCAAAAGTTTTAGGGCCAGCCTGGGCAACTTAACAAGATCCTGTCTCAAAAAACAAAAAAGGGTTGGGTAGTATAGCTCAGTGGTAGAGTGCTTGCCTAACATGCTCAAGGTCCTAGGTTTAATCATCAGTACCAGGGAAAAAAAGGGTATAGCAGTTATCCTGCAAGGTTACAAGAATTAATGTATAAAATGACTTGGGAGTCTGAGACAGGAGGATTGTGAATTCTAAGCCAGCCTCAGAAACTTAGCAAGACCCTGACTCAAAATAAAATGTAAAAAGGGCTGGGGATATGGGTCAGTGGCTAAGCACCCCTGGGTTCAATCCTTGGTGCCAAAAAAAAAAAAAAAAGAATTAATGTACACAAAGTGGTTGGTACTGAGTATGTACTCAAGGATTCACCCTTGTCTTTTTCTTGGCACACTGCTTAAGCCAGTGGACTGACAGAGGAGACCAGTGAAACTGAATGAAGTACGATTTTCGGTCCTTGATGAACACTTAATAAATCTGTAAGGAAAAGAAAAGAGTATTCTTACCTGGAGTCTCTTGCGTTCTGATAGTTTTCTTGGAGACTGTTTGGCTTATAGCAGTTTGGGAAGATGGTTCATCTTCTAAAGAACAGATACAACGAAAAGTCAATTTTCGATAAAAGACCTGGGAGATGATGGCACAGACTGTGCATGTTTAACAGCAATATATATAAGCAAAAAAATTTAGGAATGTATAATTAAGTCTGTCAAAAGTTAGGAATTAGGGGCTGGAGCAGTGGCTCAGAGACAGCACGCTTGCTGGGCATGCCCAAGACCTGGGTTTGAATGCCAGCACACATACACAACTGCTGGAAGAATTAAGACCAAATGAAAAACTAAATAAAATTGGTTCTTTCTCTGTCACTCTCTTTTTTTAAAAAAAAAAAATTAGGAATTAAACTAATCAGAACTCCTCTTAAGACAGAAAATAATGAATTTATCAAACACATAAACAAACTATTAACCACTGTTGCTTTACAACAAAAAATATATTGCTTTAGAAAATTAAAAAGATGGCTTGAATGTAAAAAATGATTCAGGGGAAAAAATGATGTGGAAGAAAGTAGGTGGAAGAGCGGGAAATGTTTAAATCCTTAAAGATTTACTAAAATAGAAGAAAATCCCTTAAAAAAAAAAAAAAAAAAGCAAAAGCCTGGGGTTGGAGTGGTGGCTCAGCAGTTATAGCATTTGCCTGGCATGTGCGAGGACATGGTTTTGAACCCCAGCACCATGTACACAATGGAGTGTTAAGAACAATGAATGCCACATGAAAAACTTAATAAAATTCTCACTGTCCCTCTCTTAAAAAAAAAACAAAAACCAAAAAACCTGTGTAACTGCACTAGGCTCTGAGAATCAATACAATGTAACATGTTTACATTGCCTGCCATGTGCAAAAGCCTTCTCCCAGTTACTGAAAGATACAGAATAAACACAAGTCTTATAAGTTACTACAAAAACACAAGACAAGATCCTTGTCTTCCAGAAGTATGTCATCTTAAAAGAGAACGAACACACACACACACAGCTGCTTTGTTATGCCCCAAAGTAACTTACATATCTTTATGTGACATATAGTTTCCCAAATCAATAAGTTTTCAAATGTGTTTGTCAGCCTACTTACTACTGCGCTCTAATTTAAAATTCACTCCTCTTTATATGCATCAGTGGTCTCCCATTGACTATGTCATTCCATTGTGACTCAAAACCCCCTGACTTTTACCTCTCGGGTTGTCCCTTACAAGGGGCTAACATGAGACTTCATCTGTGACTCAGTGTTAGATCTGGAGGAGAGGGGACAGGATGGCTTTAAAGAATACAATCCATCTGTGACTTACCAAAAACTATCATACAGTCACGCTGTCAGCATTTTGGTCCATTTAGATGAAAACTTCCTAATTAACTGACCATCTTGTTTTGCTGGGCTATTTTGAGATTTGTCAGGCCACTTGATGTCACAGTGAGGGCCTTCAAAGAGGGAGAATTTTTTGGCGGAGACCACCATAGTCGAAGGTCATCAGACATCGGGGAGCCTCAGTTCAGGATAACTGAGCCACCCCATTCCGGCGTAAGTATTTGGGGTAAGGTCTCAATTCACTAACTGTCCCCTGAAACCTCACTCACAAAAGTTCTCCCTCTCCCCATCAGGATAGAGCTAGAAAAAAAGGGCCTGGAAAGTTAGCTCAGAACCCCACTCCTAGGCTGGGGGCTTCTGGCCTCTGAGCTAAAGAGGGAAATGGAAGTGGCTTTGGTAGAATCATCTGCAGAGGGCACGAAAATGAAACCGTGCCCGGAGCAGGCCGGGGTCCCAACTACCGCCTAATCCGCCGTCCCCTCCTCAAAGCCTGCAGAAACAGGCGACCCCGAAACTGATGCTCAGGGGTGGGCAGCGCTCCGGGCTCTGCAGGGTCGCTCCGCACCACCCTCGGTCGGCTCCCGGGGTCAGGCCCTCCTCCTGCTGGTCGAGGAGGACCCGCGCGGGGGCGCACACCCAGTGGGGTCCCAGGGGCCCCTCCACCCGGGCGGGGACCAGCCCCGCGGGGGCGCGCACAGCGGCGTGCACCCTGGCTGGAGGCAGCGACTGTTACCTCCGCATCCCTCACCTTCCGAGGACTGCGAGTCCCGTAACCCTCTCCGGGTCGTAACCGGAGACGGCTGGAGCGGAGGCTGCTGCAAGTGCTGCTGCAAAAGGCGGGTAGCCCTTCGCGTCTTCATCTCCTCGGCTTCCTGGGGTCGTGGCTGCCTCGGCTGCCGAGACCGAAGGTAGTAGGCGCTTTCTCTCACTTCCTTTTTCGCGGAATCCGGACGGAACTCTTCTGGCGGGGCTCGTTTCCCCACCGGGGACCTTTCTGTGGCCACCCAGGGCTCGAAGTCGCCGTACACTTCTGGCGGTTCCTCTGAGAACCTCACTTCCCGCCGGCCCTGGCGCGGCGGCGGAGCTCCGTACGCAGGCGCGTCGCTGCCGCCGCCATCTTGAGGGGCGGGCCGGTGCCTTGCCTCGCGAAGGGGGGCGCGGGGCGTGACGTACGCCGCCCAGGCGTGCGTCGCCGGCTCCGCCCGCCGCCCCTCGCCCGCCATGATTGTTGACGTAGCTTTAGAAGAACGCGGAGATGGCTCTGAAGCCCCGGGATTCTCCTGCCAGTGGTGGCAGCGGCTTCTCGGGGGTGTTGGGCGCTGGTCGCGGTGGTCAGGGAGGCAGCTGAGAGTCGCCGGGGCCGCCACCTGCATCGTCGCTGCTGTGCCGCAAAGCCGCCTCCGGGCCCATGGTGTGTCCTGAGGGCTGTGAGACAGGCAGTGCCCGGGCTGGGTCAGCTGTTGTGGGTCGCTCCCGCCTCCTGGCTGGAGGCACCAAAGAGGAGGAGAAGCGGGAGGAGGACGTCGTCGTCCCGGCCTTGGGGGAGGGCAAGGTGGGGGTGACTGAAGGGTGGCAGGGCAAATTGCCTGCGCTAAGTCGGGCGGCTCCTGGCAACTGTTGCCCGCACGCAGTGGACGCCGGCCCCGGCCCCCAGCGCCGCGTCTCCGGGAAAGGACGAGTGTGGCGAGGGTGGAGGAGCCCCAGGCCTCCCGCCCAGGCTGTTGCGCAGTTTCTCTGGCACCTTTTTAATTGACTCTTTTTTTGGTCGTACCTACCCAAGTTTTGCAGGTGTCATCTTTTAATGGCGAGAATTGTTTCCAGTCCCTTATGAAGGCGGCTACCCAGTTTGAAAATTTTAAATAACCTGTTGAGGTTATTTAAATCGGATCTGCAGTCACAGTCCTTGGACGGATTTCTATTTGTTAACTATACTAATAGCAAGCGGCCTTACTCCTGGTCTTTCACAGAAAGGTTCTATTCCGCTAGCACTATTAAGAAGACCTTGTGAGTGCCTTGTGATTGTATTGTATATAAAAGTTAAACTGTTGAATGCCTACCTTAACGGCAGCACTGTAGTTTTTTTAAGTTGAGATCCATTATTTTGGATTCTGGGTATGAAGATAGTAGTGCGTTGGATTTAAGGTTCCTGCGTTACAGAGAAACAAAGCGTGACATAAAACTGTTTTAGCGCCACGTATGTAGAGATGTGGATAATCCGCACATATCTAACCAAATTTAAAGTTGATGGAAGATTAAGTTGGTGTAAAGTGTGAATTACTATTGAAAGAAAACATAGTTACAGCACTTGAACTACACAAATTCTTGGAGGACTTTCTATGATGCATTTAAATGGACAGGTTAAAAAAGTTGGGGTTTGGACACCAGTTAGAACCATTCTGAAGAACATTTGAAGATACTTGTTTACGCTTTCAAGTATTTTAAATAATCATCTTAAAATGTGTCTTGCACATATTTGTTACTTACGCTTTCTAATGGTGCATAAATTTGGCCAAAGACACAAGGAATTACATGAATTGAAGAGGTGGGCTTCAGCAGTTAGGAGTTTAATTTAGCTTTTATATACAATATTGCCAAAGAAACCGAAGTAGCAAAGGCCATTTTTTTTTGTCTTTGAAAATAAAAAAAGATCATCTTTGTTGTCAATCTGGAAAATTTGAGATATATTCTACCAAACACTGAAAAGTATTGATACTTGGAAATAACTGGCTTTTATTTACTTCTTAAATGCTTTTTTTCCTTGGTGGCTATTATGTAATTTATTAACACATGATAGTAAAATTTATTTAATAGATGTGGAATAATTATTAAAGGATATAAATTTTATAGTATTAACATCCTAAGGTCACATTATGAACATTACTGCATACATTAAGAGCCTCTATAAAACATTTAGTGGGGACAGGTGACTACCTAGAAACTTGGTAATTGTCTTGTGAAACTTTGGTTTGAGGGACATTAAAAAAAAAAGAGACAAGAGGGTCTACGTATTTTAAACAATCAGTTGGAAAGTTTTACAAGTTATTGAATAATTAGTGTATGTGTTGTAATTAAAACTGTTTGTAAAGGAGTAAGAAACTGTAAAAGGCTTAGACTTTTCAAAGAAATGAGAATGTTAAAGTAGAATTAAAGATATAGTAACTTTAGCAATAACAGAGTTGCTTAGGATTTTCCTTCTTTTGTCTAGGTTATAAGAATACATAATCAAGGGCTGGAGTGGTGGCTTGGCGGTTATGGCGCTTGCCGGGCATGCTTGAGTACGGGAGTTCAAACCCCAGCACCCATGTACACAACGAAGTGTCTGAGTAATGAAGGTTACTTGAAAAACTAAATAAAAATTGCTTCTTTCAAAAAAAAAGGATACATAATCCTAGTTTTAAATAACTGCCTCCACCACCTAGCAACCTTGCAAATACCAAACTTTTCTTTTCATTACTGTAAGTTACAGTCAGACACATGTCAAACCAGATATTCTGCTGTTGATGTTTTCCAAATTACAAGGGTGCCCCACATGAGATAACATTGAGACAGTAGACTTATAGCCAGTATTGTAAGGTATTTGATGGCCCATCAATTCCAAGAGGAGACCTGAGCTCTGGATGTTAAATGAGTACTTCAGGAATTTTAGAAATATGGAGGAATTCATATTCTCAGAAGAAAGGTGAGAGAAGAAATGATTATAACAAAATACTTATTCATGTGTTTACTAAACATCTATTCTGGGTAGCAAAGATGAAAATAACTATGAGGCAATTTGTCATATAGTAGAGAAGACATTATAATTCAGCTCAATGGTTGGCATTGATTTACCTACCTAGCTATTAGGTACTCTTGGTATTGGATTTCTAAATAAAGCAACTGTTTTAAATGAAACATTTATTTTAAACTGATTTTAATTTTTTTTTTTTGAATAGGAGTTAAGGTAAGCAGAAATTACTTAAAGAAAGCATCAATGCATAATACATTTCAGGTTGGTTAGGGAAATAATTTGGGGGTTATGGCTTAGTAGAAAAGGGCAAACTTGTTAATTTTAGTAAAGAAAACAGTAAAATATTAAAGAGGGCTGGAGTGGTGACTTCGAAGTTGGAGCACTTGCCTGGGACCCAGGTTCAGGCCCCAGCACCACATATGCAGCTGGGTGTTGGAGAGACAAGGGCCAAATGGAAAAATGGATAGGATTGATTCGTATTCTCTCCCTCTCTTTCTCTCTCTTTAAAAAAAAAAAAAAAGAAGAAATAAAGATATAGCATATGGCTCCACTTATGCCCCATTCTCACAAGGAATAGAAAAAGTATAATTTTTTAAATTCTTTTTTATAGTACTGGGGAATGAATCCGGGAGTATTCTAGCTCTGAGCTACATCCCAAGTCTTTTATTTGAAGAGAGAGTCAATTTTATTTATTCATCTGGCTTTGATTTTTGGACACTTAGTTGTGCATATGGTGCTGAGGTTTGAACCTGGGTCCTCATGCTGTGCATGCCAGGCAACCGCCAAGCCATGGCTCCAGCCCCCCAGTCTTTTTTTTTTTTTTTTTTTTTTAAGAGGGAAAAAGTATCAATTTTATTTATTTTTTCATCTGGCCATTGTTTCTCCAACACATAGTTGTGTGTGTAGTGCTGGGATTTGAACCTGGGTCCTTGCACATGCCAGGCAAGCGCTCCAACCATTAAGCTACTGCTCCAGCCAGCCCCCAGTCTTTTCTTTATAAAACTTCTTAGTTTGAGACAAGGTCCTGCTAAGTTGCTGAGGCCCTTAAGTCTTCTTGGGATGATAGCAGTGTGCCACCAACCCCAGCTCTTGAACTTTATTTTCAATGATAGGAATCAGACAAAAATCAACTTTAGTGTATGTGTTGCCAAAGTAAGCACAGGCTAAAATAAAAGTAAATAAAAACATGTGTTGGTCACAGTTGTTAGGGAAAAAAAAAAAGATTTACAGTAGATTTCTTCGTTGTTTTGATTTAGTATAGATCAGAACAGGAATTTGACTTATGTAACTTTGCCCCTAGCCAATAACATGTTCTTGGATAAATTGCCATGGCTCAATTTTCACAATTATAAAATTAGATCAAAAGAATAGCTTTTTTAAAACTAGGAATTAAAACCACCAATGCTTAATCACTGAGCCACATCCCCCCCCCCTTTTTTTTTTTTTTTGGATACAGGGTCTCACTAAGTTACTCAGGGCCTTACCAAGTTTCTGAGGCTGGCTTTGAACTTGTGGTCCTGCCTCAGCCACCCAAATTGCTGGGATTACAGGTTTGTGCCACTGCCTGGCAGTGATAGGATAGCTATGTTTTGTTTTGTTTTTTGTTTGTTTGCTTGTTTTAAAGAGACACTGTTTTCATCCACTTTTTGTTTTTACTTTATTTGTGTATGTGGGCTGGGGATGGAAGCCCGGACCTCTCTTGCCAGTCAAGCACTCTACCACCGGACAAGCCACCGCTCCAGTAATAGCTGTTTTTGAAACGTTTACTACTGTCGTTTAGCAATATGCTTACATTATTACGTTTACTCACAACCACCTCACATGGGTATGTAGCTTTGTACCCTTTTAACACATGAGGGAATTGAGGTTTCAGATTATGCAACTCATGAAGACAATCACGGCAGAGACTGGGTTCCAAGTCATGTTGGACTGGTGCTTTCAACTGTGATGAGATGCTGTTTCTCAATGTGTCGGGCCCCTGTTCTCCTAATATATGAATTTCATGTCGTTTTATGGGCCAGAGTAGTCAGGCGTCTTGCATAGGTGTCTGTATTCCCTTCAGATCAGCAGGAGAAGCCAAGGCGACCGGTTTTGGTCACTGGCATACACAGGGGCCCTTTGCAGAAGGCCGAGCTGCGGAGGGTCTTGGGCGTGGAGCTGGGACGGAGCCAGCAGGAGGCGGGGCCTCGGGACTACGGGTCCCGGCATTCCGCGCTCCCGCGGAGGTGGCAGTCACGTGGGCGGGGTAGACGACGTTCTGCCGCGGCGGCCGCAAGGCACTTCTCGGCGTTGCGGGGCGGGAGGAACATCTGCAGGGCTCCCCTGCTTCTGACAGCTCCGCACTGGGATCGCGGCTGGAACTTGTGAGTGAGCGGGAGGAGCACGCGGCCCCCTGTCCCCGGGCTGGGCTGCGGTTCTGGGCGAGCCGAGGTCTTTAGTCGCGGTCCTCCCCGCCCCCACCACGGCGCGAACGGGACGGGCGGGTCGGGGTGGTCCTGTCGGCCGCGAGCGGCCAGCCCGGCCCTGAACGGCTCTGAACGGCCTGAGCGTTAAGCGGCCTTCGCTGGCGTAAGTTGCTGGTTTGCATTTTAAGGCGAGAAGCCAAATTCCTTAGGTTTCGATTCCTAAACGGGAAGTTTGCTGATGTAGGTGGAGATCACTCCCTTCACCGCCTCGCCTAGCAGGACCCCAGCACTCGCCTTCTCAGCCCTTGAAGATAGTATTTTGTATATATTTTTTGTTCTTAACGGTGCTGAGAAAGCTTGAGGTTTTAGTAAAACCGATAATTACCATTTCACTTACGTATTTATATACTTTACTCACTTATATTTCTTCATACCCAATGAAAAAGTTTCACCTCTCTTCATTTGAACAAAGTCTACTTACCAGCAGTACCTGATGGTTAGACTTTATACTGTTACGTAGATCCAGAGATCACTTATCTTTTTTGATTTTTTTTTTTTTTTGGTAGTGGAGGTTTAACCCCGGGGATACTTTACCACTGAGCCACATCCTCAGCCCTTTTTTGTATTTTGAGACAGGGTCTTGCAGAGTTGCTTAGGGCCTTGCCCAGGCTGCTCTCAAACTCGCGAGCCCCCTGCCTCAGCCTCCCAAATTGCTGGGATTAACAGGCGTGTGCTACCATGCCCGGCTGGTTTTGTTTGCCTTTCTTTAGGTTTTAAAAATTGTATTTTGAATCTATATTGGAGATCATTTCCTCGTCTTTATTTTTTTTTTTTTAAGAATTAAGGCCTTAGCAGCTACCAGAATTTACCAGTTTTATTTTTAAGTACGTGATTAGTTTGTAAATGGCCTGTGAAAGCTCATTTAATGAAATAAGGTACTTCATGGTATAGGAACAAAAAATATTCTTGGAACCTTTTGGATTAGAATAGTATGAAAAATTAATGTTTGCTATGGAAACTTTTATCTCTATATTAGGAAGGAAACCAGATAAAATAGAGCTTAAGTGAGTCATCCAAGGTAACGTGATAATCCTGCAGTGCAACTTCAGGTTGTGGACTCTGCGCTCAACATAATAAACATTCCTTAAGAGGCCCTTGCTAGCCCGAGAGAGTCTATAATGAAGAAGAAGGGGGGAAACCCCCATAATTTAACTATTTAATTGGATTATTGGATATTTCAGTAATGCATTGTGTCTTGTGTTTATTTTTGCCTAAGAAGACATTTTAAATTCTATTCCATAGAAGTTCACTTCTCTTTAAGGGCTACTTGAATCTCCTAAAGGAAAGTTTGCTTATAGAAGAAGGCTTGTTTGCTTTATCTCTTTGAGGTTGTGCACGAAGCCAACTGTGAAAGCGCATAAACTTGGAGGTTTTACAATCACCAAAAAAAATATAAAAAATAAAAAATTGGAGCTGGGTGTGGTGGCACTCCACTGTGATCCCAGCAATTCAGGACTCGGAGGCAGGAGGATTGCATGTTCAAAGCCAGCCTCAGCAATTTAGTGAGGCCCTGAGCAACTTAGCAAGACCCTGTCTCAGAATAATGAAAAGTGCTGGGGATGTAGTGCATTCCGCAGTATCAAAAAATTAAAAAAATAAAGAATTGGCTGTTGGAGAGAAGCAACTTTATTTCTTTCATATGGTTTTAGTTTCTCTAACATTTGATGCTGGGGTTCGAACCCTGGGTCCTCCTGTATGCCAGGTGAGGATTCTAACTGCTGATCCACCAGTCTAGCCCCTGTTGGTTTTTGTTTTGTTTTGTTTTTTTGTAGCTGAATATACCTGTATCTTTTTTTTTTTTTAATTAGAAGTATATAGAGATACAATTTAGGGGGAAACATTATCAAACCATCAGTAACCAATGTATATATACTTTGTTATCCAGGGGTAATGCCAAAACATAGATGACCACCTTGGGTTTCACCTGTTGCAGTTTCCCCCAGAAGAACTCATGCGTTAAATGGGTATCTCGTGGAGGAATGACATCTGCTTTTGAGATGGTTCCCCCATATTCCCACTCTCCAGTCGCCTAGGAGTTCTTCATACACCCTCCCCCCTTATACCTTTATCTTCTGAACCCTTTGTTAAGCTGTGCTTACAAGAGATAATTCAGTGTGGTGATTATAAATTTCATCCAGAAAGATCAAGCATTTGGGAATAAAAAGAATGCCCCTAGCACTGGTTATACACGTGGACTTCGGAGTAATAGCTGGGACTGAATCCTGTTCTTTGACAGCGTGACCTTTGCAGATAACCTCATAGCTCTGAGTCCATTTCCTCATTAGTAAAGTGGAGACTCAGGATTATTTGGAGTATTAAATGGGGTAGTCTAAGGACTCAAGATTATGTGGAAACTGCTATTACTTATTGGGCCACTTTCCTTTGTACGGGTATTAAAGGAGATTTTTTTATTTATTTTTATTTTACTTGATTTTGGTAATCAAACTAGAAAGGAAGATTCACCTGTAATTCCACTACCTTACCAGATCAAGTTGTTATACTATTTACCTACTTCTCTTTAGTCCATGACCAGAGGTATAAAACATTGGTTTGTTAACTTTTGAAGTTCATTTTCTTTTATTGTTGTTTTCCCAACAGAGCTACTTACTCCACCTTTTTTATTTTGAAGCGTGGTCTTGATAAGTTGCCCAGGGCTGGCCTCAAACTTGGGATCCTCCTGCCTCACTCGTCTGAGGCAGCCACCTTACCCAGCTCTCTGAAAGTTTTATTTTAACCATATGAATAGTGCTGTCTTTTGCTTTTGTTTTGATCTACTTTCAAAGCAGCAGAACTTTCCTTTTAGTGCAGTTTCCCCTTTTCCCCTTCCTCAATATAGTTCAAATAATAATAATAGCAGTTTTTGAGAACTTTTTGTTATCCACAGTGTTATTATGCATTATCTCATTTTCGTTTAGCCTGCCTCTGTCTTCTGGGTAGTGTTATTCCATTTTGTGGTTGAGAAAACCAAAGAAGGTGAGAGAGAATTCAAGTCTGAAGCAGCAGCAGTCATTAGGGTGTAGGCTGTTGGACATAGTTGGAGAGTGGAGAGTGCTCTGTTGGGTTCTAGATTCATTATGTGGGTATTGGATCACATGTGTAGGCAGGAGTTGATCCTAGAGGATAAACTGCAGCTTCTTTGTATAAAAGTGACAGTATCTGTAATTGATAACTACTCAGAACACCAGATTTAAACAACATGTTATAGGAAAATTATAAATAGGGAAGTGTTTAGAACCTTAACAGATGAGGCCGCTCACCTATGGCTTTCTTAGTGTGGCAATAAAGATATTTATACACAAAAATAAAATATCCACAAAATAAAAGTATTTGAACACAAAATATTTACACAAAAAAAATTAAAGGTAAACATAGGGTTTATAATAAAGAAAAGCCAACTTTTTCTTAAAAGAGGTGCTCCTTTGGCTTGAGCCGTAGCTCAGCGGTTAGGGTGCTTGCCTGGCATGCGCAAGGACCTGGGCTCAAACCCCAGCACTGTATACACAACTAAAAAAAAGAAAGAAAAGGTGCTCCTTGAGCATTATACTTTATAGTGGGCACCACAATCTGGCAAACTTGTTAAAACAGAAAATTCTTTTATGAAACTTAGAGATTCTGCTATAGGGGGTTTTGGGTGGGGTTCAAGAATTTGTATTCCTAATAAGCTCCGAGGAGATATTAATATTGTCAGTAATGGTAAGGAAACAAAATATTAATATTACTGACAATATTACGGACACTGAGGCAGGAGGATTGAGAGTTCGAGGCTAGCCTGGGCAACATGGTGAGAATGCATCTTAAAAAAAAAAAGAAGGGTTATTGTCCAAGTTGTTGGCTTGACAGTGACAGCCCAGTAGTGGTGAGCACCCAGATCTTGGGTTTTTGAAGGAACCAGACTTTTTTGGAAAAGTTTTCGATTCCAGGGTCAGGGCAGAGGAATACAAGAGAACCTGGAACATGTCATGATGCTTGCAATTAGGGAAGTGGTCAAAAGTTTAGGGGCTTGTTGAAAAGATAACGACAACTCAGAGAATTTTCTAATGGCCAATTTAGAACAATGAAGAACAAAATGAGTATTGATGGTTTGGTTTGGTTGTTTTTTTTTCCCCCAGGCCTGAGGACCATACTCGGGGCCTTGTGCATGCTAGGCAAGCGCTTTGCCACTGAGCTATATCCCCAACCCCAATGGTTTCATTTTTTGTTTGTTTGTTTTGTGGTACTGGGGGTTGAACCAGGGTTATTCTGCCGCTGAGCTACATCCCTAGTCCTTTTTATTTTATTTTGAGACAGGGTCTTGCAAAGTTGCCTAGGCTGGCCTTGAACCTCTGCTCCTCCTGCCTCAGCCTTCTAAGTTGCACCACTGTGCCTGGCAGTAATGTTGAATTTTAAACCTACAAAGTAAGTATAAGTCCGTACTGATACAAATGAATAGACAAATAAGTAGGGGAGAAAGGATAACTCTTATTTTTTTTATTTTTTGGTACCAGGGTTTGAACTCAGGAGTGCTTAACCATTGAGCCATATCCTTAAACCCTTTTTTATTTTTTATTTCAAGACAGGGTCTCGCTAAGTTGCTTAGGGCCTCACTCAGTTGTTGAGGCTGGCTTTGAATTTGCAATCCTCCTGGCTCAGCCTCCCCAGTTCCACAGGTGTGCACCCAGTGGGATAATTTTTTCCTTCTTTCTTCAAAGAGAGAGGGACAGTGAGAGAGAGAGAATTGACCTTATCTAGTTTTTTAAGTGGCTTTCATTGCTCTGACACTTTGTGTATGTGGTTCTGGGGTTTGAACCTGCATACCTGTACATGACAGGCAAGTACTGTAACCTCCGAGCCACTGCTCCAGCCCCAGATAATTCTTTCTTACAGAAGAATTCCAGTTAATAAATAGAAGGAAAGAAGGAAATAGAAAATCACCAGTAGGCAAACAGCACCATAGTAATTGTAGACAAAATCTATCCATGTGCTAGTGGGTGAAAGTTTGAGGAAAATCAGGCTATTTACGTAGTTTCTAGTCTCTTCCCCAAGATAGTTATTAATTACAAAGGAAAAATAGCAGCCCAACAGTAGAGGAGAGAGATGGTGTAGACCAAGTAGTCAAGGTTGACATCACAAAAAAGATTTCAGATGTCAGGAATCTTGTGATGGACCTCAGCGAGAAAGACACAGCAGTGCTTCTGTGTTGTTATTCTTGTCAAAAATATATCACCTCTTTATCTTTCACATCATGATAAAATACACAAACCTAAACTGAGGGATATTCTCCAACTGATCATACTCTTCCAAAGTGTCAAGGTCACAAAAGACAAAAGTTAAGAAAGAGAAGTAAAAATTGAGGAACATGTTGGAGACTAAGGAGAAATAGCCACCAAATGCAATGGGGGATCCTGGATTGGATCCTGGAACAGAGAAAGGATATTAATGGAAAAAGCGGTGATATTTGGACATGGACTGCATATTATTGACTCTTACCAATGTTAATTTCTTGGTTTTGATAATTGTACTTTAATTATGTAGATGCTAAATGAAGGACCTAAGGGAACTCTGCAACTTTTTTGTTTTTTAAACTTTTTTTTAAGAGAGAGGGTTCAGCAAGAAAGAGAAAGAATCAATTTTATTTTGTTTTTTTTTTAATGTGGCTTTCCTTGACTCTTCATTGTGTATGTGGCGCTGGGGTTTGAATCTGCGTCTCCACCCATGCCAGGCAAGTGCTGTAACCACCGAGCCATTGCTCCAGCCCCTTTAAGCTTTTATTTTCGCAACTTTTCTATAAGTCTCAAATTAGTTCAAAATTTAAAAAGTTAAATAAAAATATGTTCACTTGAAGTAGATAAGAAAATTGAGGGTCAGTTCTGGTACTGCTCTTGGAAATCTTAGCAAACTCGAATCCTTTGTACGTTGTTATTGCTTTTCCATGATCAGCTTAAATCAGAGATAAGAATCAAAGGAATTGAGAGGTGGGAGGCAGAGGGTAAGTAGGAAAAGAAGACTGTACTGAGAAAGTATGTATAGTATCTGAACTGCCCCAGGCATCCAGTCTCTATGTAAAAAACAATTCCATAAGGAGGTAATGGGAATACTTTCTGTTCCTTTTTCAAACTCCCTTTTAAAAATCTGGAACAGGGGCTGGAGCAGTGGCTCAGTGGTTTCAGTGCTTGCCTGGCAAGCACGAGGACCAGGGTTCAAACCCCAGCACCACGTACACAACTAAGTGTTGGAGCAACGAAGGCCATGTGAAAAACTAAATAAAGTTGTTTCTCTCTTTCTCTGTCTCTCTCACTGTCCCCCTCTCTTAAAAAAAAAAAAAATCTGGAACAGGTCTCACCAGTTAGTGAAAATACTGGGGAATGAGTTGAAAAATTGTGAAAACAATAATAGTGGGATATTATGGCAGTGGATTTTGTGTAGAGAAGTGGACAAGACCTAGAAATTTCTTTTCAAATACAAACAGCTATTACAAGTATAAAAATAGGTACAAGGTCTGATTGTTGAAAGCTGTTTGTTGGTGTTTTAAATTGAAACTGCAGACAGAATTTGAACCATGGACTTTTGGTCTACTAGAGGGCAACGTAGGTGGAGTGTGCCAGTAGAGTGGTAAACCACTTGTTTCCCTTTATGAGTGCCCCTCCATCCCCACCCCTTTGCCCCCAGTAAGTATGCTAGCCA
The DNA here is from genome assembly GCA_004027875.1 of Aplodontia rufa. Lineage (NCBI taxonomy): Eukaryota > Metazoa > Chordata > Mammalia > Rodentia > Aplodontiidae > Aplodontia > Aplodontia rufa. The sequence continues at coordinate 49,006 of PVKS010005169.1, read as the reverse complement.
CACACACACCTGTTTTGTTTGTCATTTCCTGGAGTGAGAAGAGAATGTTCTGCAGCTGTTTTCTAACCTAGGATCATATTTTTCATTGGCTTATCGGAGCAGTGTATGTGCCAAGTAGTACTGAAGAGTGTCGTCCCCGTGCCGCCTCAGTGATGTCCAGATTTTGGCAAATTACAAGTAGTTGCTCAAAAAAAAAAAAAATTAGTTCCTTACAAAACTAAAGTTTTCAGGAGCATTTGTTTTTACATTTTCAAAAGAGAATTATTTTAGAGTATTTGAATTCAAAAAGAAGAGTGACTCCTTTTTTTTTCATATTCCCCAGTCTCCTATCACCTAAATTCAGAACTCATTATGATATGATAAGTTTCTTATACTTGCATTTCTGATTAATAAAATGAGAAAATGACATTCCTACAAGACTATAAAAGTGCAGATTGTTTGGACATCTTTCAGAAATGAAATGGGAGGGGAGTTGCCCTTGATTGTGTAATGATTAGGAACCATTAATGCCCAGTGGTTCTGAACCATTTTTAGATTCCTTTGGGAGTCCAAAAGTGTGTATTATCCTTCTGGAAAAAATGCACAGATGCACATAAAATTTTTTATATTGAATTTCAGAGGATTCGGGGCTCCCTGAAACCTCTTCTGAATCTTTTTGTGTGTGGGTGGAAAATTATGAGGGATGATTTCTCCCACCTCCATCCTAATATAGGCCACCACTGAACAGTGTCCTGAAGCTTTGTAAACAGTTTGTGAAAGGACTTTCTAAAGTTTTAATTGTCATTGTTTAAGAAAGGTGATGTCTCAATGGTAGTTGAGTACAGACTCTGAAACCAGTCTGCCAGGAGTGGAATCTGGTTTCTCAACAGCTACTTGTATGACGTTGGGCAAGTTGCTTAATTCTGTCTTATAACCATAAAATGGGGATAATAATCCCTCCATGGATTAAATCGTTAGTACACATAAAGTGCTTTAGAAGAGAAAGTGGCATTCGGTGAGTCTGCTGTGAGCTGTTGGTAACTAGGAGTAGCTGACAGTGGGTTACTGTGTGCCGAATGCCTAGCCAGGAGAGGCTGTCTAGGCCGCAGCTTGCCTGGAGGGAGGGTTTGTTTTCTGTTTGGTGCAGAGACACCATATGAAATAGCAGTGTCCGTACACACCAGCATTCCTTCGTGGGTCACGCCAAGACAAACACACTTTTCATAGCAGCATTAGGTAGGCCTCTTTTACCTTATTTTGGTAAGAATTGGTGCTTGCGATTTTAGGAGAAAAGCAAAGACCCATATTCTTTATAGGATGTGTGACACCCTCCTCGCCTCTGACAGGTAACTGTTGTTGCTTTTCTTGTCAACAATGTGCAAGGTTTGGTTTTGCCTCTTCTCTTTTTCTGTCTCATTGCTGTCTCCATCGTACTTTGAATAGAGATGGCTGTAAGTTATTGGAATTTGTGATACTTTGAACATTCTTTTTCTTCCGCTCAGTTTTTAAAAATTTATAATTATCTTTGAAATTCTTTGAAGGTCTTCCCAGATCCTCTGCTTGTCTCCCTCCCATTGAAGACAATAGTCACACTGGGTTTGGGGCTTATCTTTTTTTTCTTCGTAGTTTCACTGCAAGTCTATCCTTAAATAATATAGACTATCCTTAAATAATATATCCAATTTTATGCTTTTGAAACTTAATATAATAGAAAATTTATAATAATGTGTGTATAGATTATTTTTTATTTCATTCACTACTTCTTGCGTTCTTAAGTCTCATCTACGTTTGTATGCACAGTATTCCATTGTGTGGAAATACTTGAGTTTATTTACCTGTTTTACTATTTGTGGACATTAGCTATTTTTGCTATTACACAGTGCTACCATGAATGTTTTTATTCATGCTTTTAAATGCATGTTGCAAGTTTCTCTAGGGTATAAGCCTAAAGAGTGGAATTGCTTAGTTACAGGAAGTTAATTCCGAAAGTGGTTTACTTATTTACAGTGCTATTTATTTTTAGAGTATAGGATTCAAGTTGCTCTTTTTTCTTTTTATTTGAGAAATATTTATTGGACACTTATAGCAGTGATAAAAGAGCTGAAAGTCCCAATCTAAGGCAATTTACAGTTAGTGGCTAAAATGTGTAATATAGCAAGATAACTACTTTTTTTTTTTTTAAAGGGGGACAATGAGAGAGGTGAGAGAGAAAGAAAGAATCAGTTTTATTTAGTTTTTTGTCTGGTTTTTGTTGCTCTAGCACTTCGTTGTGTATGTGGTACTGGGGTTAGAACCCATGTCCTTACATGTGCTGGCAAGTGCCATAACCACTGAGCTACTGCTCCAGCCCCAGATGTTACCTATTTTATGGGGGAAAAATAAAGCAAGGAGAGTAGGTGCTATCTCACTGTTCTTAGAGCCCCATTGGGGGATTAGAGCCTGAGGGATGAGCATAACCAGAAGGATGGTCTTCTTGTGGTGGTTTACAAGAACAGAGATGGGGGTTATGAGATTGGCCCAGATGCTTTGAAGCTATTAATGGTAGTGACCCTGTGAGTGTTGGTGGGTGGAAATCTTGCCAGAAGCATTTAGCCTTTCTCTTCTCTTTTATTTAATTTGGTAGTAGTAAAGAATGAGTGAGGAGACTGGTAATGGGTGGTGTTCTGAGCACTTGAAGTTCTCTAGTCCCTCTTGACTCTTGTCTGTCTGTTGTGGTCTACCAGGGCAAGTGCAGCTTGTCTGAAACATGCAGCACTGAAGTTTTCTTGATTCGGGAAAACCTGAAGCTCTGGTGGTTGCTTGACTTGCAGATGGAAGTGGAGTCCTGGGGCGAGGCATGGTTTGCCTAGAGTATGTGGCCACCAGTTGTCTAATTGGACAATTTTGCCAGTCTGGTAGATACGAAATAGTATCTCACTATGGTTTTGATTGCATTTTCCTCATTCTGTTCTAAAAATCCCAAATTCTATATCTGACAGTCCTATAATTTAATCATTTATGTTTGATAAGTTCTGCGATTGTGGGGATTTTTTTTCCCCATCTGTCTGTACCATGACTAGACACTCTGGATTTAACCTAGCACCTGATATTTTATTCTGGTGGTTTCTTTCAACAGAGCCTCAGGGAAATCTATTATCCCCTGTACTGTAAGTAAGTCCTTGAGTCAGAAAGCCACTTGAGTCAGAGACCCTCCCTTTCATCACTCTGCCTGAGTGCCTGACTTGGGAGCCTCACCTACTCATTGTTATCTCACTTCTCAAAACACATCAATAAATCTGCACTGACTCTTGCCCCTTCCTGGGGCGCCCTTTGAAACACAGCCCCTGTTTCACAGCCCTGCTCGAGGCTCTTCGTTGCCTTTTCAGCTTGCCATTTTAAAATCTGAGAATCAGCTCCACTTGCAAGTCTATAAGGAAAATGACGGACCATACTGAGGCTATAACTCGTCCTTTTCAGGCTAGTTCTTCCGCGTACACCCTCCCCAATGTCCGTCCCCTGTTCATATATGAATGAGCCTCAGAATTTACAAAAGGAATGCTTTAAAAAGGCAGGTGTATATTGTGATTTTGGCAGCCTGTGACATTTCCTAGGTGGCCCTCGTCTTGTTTCATGTGTCTTGCTCCCCCACCTTGTTTACATGTTACACTCAGTGTCACGAGGGACTTAGGGGGTGATGATAGCATCGCACATTCCAACTGGTTTACTCTGCATTTTCCAAGATAACTTGGGTCTTTTGCTCAGGGCTGTGCCTTGCTTTTCTTCACAAACTGACAGAGTCCATCAGCCTGTAAAGAGGTGAGGCAATGAGATCTGCCCCCTGGGTTTCTTTTTCAGTCTGTGAAAGGGTTATATCCAATTTCCTATGGTTAGCTATTAAGATAGCTACCTAATAATTTTGTAAGCTTTTTCCTGTTCAGATGGAAAGCCCACATCATTAATGTGATCCCACACAAGGGAATACCATATATGGCACCCATTTCACAGAAGAGATTACTAGTGATCTCAGTTAACCAGAGCAAAAGGAGTATAAAAAAGAAATCTTGTCCTAAAAACAGTAAGTTTGTCCTAATACGAATTCTAAATGATCCAAAACCTTTCTAAGAGCCTGTGTGAGCGTAAGAACAACTCCCAGCAGATAAATTGGATTGAGTCCATATCATATTGCGTTGGGAAAACCCATGAGACAGTTCTCATCTACTGAATGATCCAGATAAGTTCCAAATGCATGTTTCTTTCCTTTTGTTTTTGTGGTGCTGGGAATGGAACCGAGGGCTTTGTGCATGCTAGGCAAGCGCTCTACCACTGAGCCATGCCCCCAGCCCTTCCAGTGCATGTTTCTAATGATATTATGAGCAACTGCAAAGCCCATATGAGTCGTCTGAAGTTTTATCATTTACAGGTATGTGACGCATTCCCAGACCCTCCAGCCAACTCCACATCAGCTACTCTGTGCCTGAGTCCAGATTAAGATCCTCACAAGACAGCCTTCAGTGGATCCACGCTTAAGAGGACTCTGCCAGGCTTTCCTGCCCCTTCTCAGCGCTGTAAAGTGCCAAGGCCTCAAGACTTGGGTACACGTATTACAACTGCTAGAGTGCCAGCACCAAGACTTGTTGGACCTGTCCGCTCCGCTGTTTCACCAAGCATAATAACCTGACAGAGTAAGCCACGTGCCTCTGAGTGACACCACCACCACCTGATAACACACAAGAAAAAATAACTAATTTAGACTAGAGCCCTCTCTTGTTGGAAAGCTGGGATTTAAAGGAGCTGTTCTGAGATCTGGGCTGCTAGTGACTCAAAACGTAGACTAGATCGGTCCCCAGCTTCAGAGACTGAGCTGCAACTGAGTGAAAAAAAAGACAACGAAGTCTTGAAGAATTGCACGGAGGTGCAAGCCAAGTTTAAGCCTCTGCAAGTAATGTTGGTTGAACTGAGAAATTGCTAAACCAGGCCTGTAACGGGACTGGTTGTTCGGGTGTCTTTGTTATTGTTGCCTCTTGCTGTTACATTGCTCCTTGTGTTGTCTTTGGAAGTCCAGATGTTCTCCGATAATTCACATTGCCCTGATTGTGGGCAGCAGTGGTTTCCTAGTTTAGAACTAGGCCATTGGTTGTACCAGACTGAACTTGTTGAAAATGAATGTTACCAAGTATTCTTAGACCGTATTAACAGAGCTGATTACTGCCCGGAATGCTATCCTGACAATCCTGCTAATAGAAGCCTTGTTCTTCCCTGGTCTTTCCCACTTGAGTGGGCTCCCCAAAATCTCACCAGGTGGACCTTTGAAAAAGCTTGCCATCCATTTCTTCTGGGTCCTCCGCTGGTTAGAAAAAGGATACATGACTCCAGAGTAGCAGGTTTTAACCCTGCATTGCAGTTAATCTTGACCAGAACAGACAAAACCTTGAACAAAAAACTTGGCCAAAATAAATAACTTCTGTAATAATGAAAATCATGGAGACTGTAGAGGGTTTTGTGCTAGTAGCCCAAGGAATATGAAAATTAATTCATTTATTTTTTTCTTTCTTTTTCTTTTTGTGGTGCTGGGGATCAAACCTGGGGCCTCGCCCATATTAGACAAGCACTACTCCACTGAGCTACATCCCTAGCTTCATTTCTAAATCTGACCCAGAACCCTCACTACTTTGGAACACTGCTTAGATTGTTGAGTTTGCTTCCTAAGCATATTTTGTTTAGCATGAAGTTAGTATTCTAACCAGATGGTTCATTTAGAACTAATCAATATAAACAGTGTTTTGGAACTAGCTTGACCCTCCTAGAAAATTCTTTAGCCTAATTATTGACATACAACAAGGTATTCCTAGAGGAGAGGATCCATACTATGTGTCCCATAATTGTATTTCTAACAATAACTTTTGTGGGAAGGCATCCTCATTGTAGCTGGATTCTATGATTATTCCAATAAATTTTAATATGAAACTACATTGTTCTAAATCACCCCTCTTACTATCAGTGACAATGAGATATGTATGAGTGTGTGTGTATATATATATATATATTATATAAAATGTATTCACATATTACTGCTTACTACTCTTGCTGTTTGGCCCATCCTCAGAGTGGCCATTGTAATGTCAATAACTGGTCACCATCAGAGAAATGACATTCTGTTAGGCAACACTTATGTAGTTTAAACAAAAACATGTAAAAATGCTGCCTGTTTACACTTTTAACTTGGCTCTGCATAACCAAAGACTACCCTGTCTTTGTGGTGACTAAACTTAAAATGTCCCCCAGGATATGGAAAAGTACCTGTATTGTGAGATACATGACAAAAGCAATTACCAAGCTTTTATGTGAATTCTGAATAGTCTAGTGGAAGCATCTTTCTTTGAACTAAGGAAGTCTTGCTGATCACATTCTGGCCTTCTCCTGTGAAAATCATGGAACCAGAGTTGGAGTTAGGCGACTTAGAAGACATCCCATCCCGGAAGCCACTGAACAAGCTTAGCTTCGCTAGGTAACCCAGTGCTTGTGTAGCAGCTCAACAGTGTTGTTGAGGATCCAGACTCTCCGTCCTTACCCCCTAGGATCCTTGTGTTTATTTCTGTCCTCTTGTTGCCTTCTCAGTGAGTGCGCTATGGTTTGTTGTTGCACCAGACATTTTAATCCCAACCAGAGCCTGGGAATAGGGAGCAAAAGGCTTTTTCTTTTTAAGACTGTCATTTTTGAGTGAAATCTTTTCCCCTCAAATTCCTAGCAGATGACTTAACATTCTCATTGGAAGTGAGTGTGGTTCACAAGTGAGCCTGGGGAACCCTGAGCTTGGCATCGTCTCCACTGATAAAAATGATTCTTTTAGGAAGGAAGAAGTGGGGGACAAATAGCTGTTGATAGACCACAAATCCTACTTGCCGCATGCTGTGAACCCTAAAGTCATTTATTAGTCTCTGTGAAGAATGTATCCCAGAGATTCCCCCTGTGTTCTGCCTTATGTCTATCATGATGGTTCTCTCCAGTTATATTGCTGAATAAACTGTGTGCACTGCTAAATGGAGTGAAGACCAGTTAGTTTGTCATTAACCGGTGATTAAGAACTCCTTGACTACCCTAGATCTCTTCCTAAAAAGTAAAATTTGATTTTGAGACTGTGCCCTTGAGGATAGTACTATGATAATGGTACCCCTGAATTTTTTAAAATTATTAGATAATGGTTATTCTCCAGGGACATATTCTAGGAAGCATTCTACATATGTGAAATTTTCTTTTTTTTTTTTTTTTTAAGAAAGAAAAAGAGAATCAACTTTAGTTTTTCATCTGGTTTTCATTGCTCCAGCATTTTGTTGTGTACGTAGTATTGGGGTTCAAACCTGGGTCCTTGCACATGCCAGGCAAGTTCAACACCACTGAGCCACTGTGTCAGCCCTGTGGTTTTAAATATCAGCAAAATGGAAAAAAACGTATTTTTGTCTTAACCAATTTTAAATAGTAAAGTCAAAGTAATTAAAAGGATTTATACCCTTAGTTTCTCAAATCAACACCTAAGCAATTCCTGAGAGAACATGTTTTAAAAAATGCAAATTTCTTAGTGTATGGAAATTTTGACTCAGTAGGTTGCTTGTAGGGCCCAGGAATTCACATATTATAAATAGCACCTCAGCCATTTTGTGCAGTGCTGTGTGGATCATCCACAGAAGCACTGCAGCAGCACCTCCATGGTGTTGGGATGGGAGCCCGGGCTGGAGCAGTGGCTCAGCGATTCTGGTGCTTGCCTGGCGTGTGCAAGGATGCAGATATGCATATGCAACGAAGTGTCTGAGCAGCAAAGGCCACATGAAAAACTAAATAAAATTGTGTCTCTCTTTCACTATCCCCCTCTCTTTACCAAAAAAAAAAAAATAGTTGGGAGGGAGTCATGCAAGTACGTAGAGCGCTGAAAGGAGTGATACAGGTTGAGTGTCCCTAATCCAAAAATCTGAAATACTCCAAAATCAGAAACTTTTGAATAGTTTGTCAGTGCTCAAAAATTTTGGATTCTGGAGCATTTTGAATTTTTGGATTAGGAATACTTGACCAGTAAAGTCTATGCAAATATTCCAAAAATCTGAAAATCTCAAACACTTCTGGATTTTGGATAAAGATATATCTTTTCATGTCAGACTGAAGGTGCCCTGTTGATGTTTTAGGTCAGAAGAGCCACATTTTTTTAAATTATTCAGGACTGTCCCAGCCATCTCATAAACAATTTTGCATCATCCTAAGTCACATGAGTTTGTGGGCAAGATAAAGGAATAAAAAAATCATTTTAATATCAACAAGGGTACTATACCTTCACACATGATTGTATTGTCACACACCTGTTTTGGTTTACTGTCAAGTTCATGCAGAAGAGCTCCTAAAATTGAACAAAGGAGAAAATTTAGGCCTTTAGCTTTTTGGCTTTGGTCTTTTCAGAATGATTTCACATGGCTTAAAACATTGCAGATTATTCTGGAATACTTTGTAGGTTAAATGGATGACTTTTTTAAACAGGTTGCTAAAATTAATTCTAATAACATGATCTGGGGTACCTGATATTTTAAATCATGTGAGCTATATTAGTCTCTGCTTGCGTGGTGTGGAAGAGCTGATGAAAATGACCATTATAACTACTTTTTCTCATTACGTTTTGGCAGATTTGGGAATGGAAACATGCTGGGGCACACTGGGAAACAAAACACAGCCCCCAAAGATTCTGAGGCTATGTGGGTGATTGAAGTAAGATAATCACTAAGTTAAGGCGCAGGAGGGCCAGGCACACAGACAAGCAGAAAGTAGTGTGCATCCGAAAAGTGTGTGGAGTCTGCATGTCATGGCTGACCGTGAAAGTGAGACGGGCCAGACCCTCCTCATCTCGTAGGTCCCCACTGGCAACCCTAGTGCTCCATGGAATTTCAAGAACAGCTGAAAAACTGCTTTGTATGGAGGAAAAATAACGCCCTTGCAGCCAGCTGGGTGTGTGGTGGTGTTCTGACACTATCAAATGACGCTGGGCAGTTTAACCCCTCCGGAGTTTCTTCATCTGCGAAACCCGCAGTGTAATAAGATCACATGCCCTTGTGGGGTTTAAGTGTGATAACACATGCCGACCATACTTCACATAGCAAGGACTAGGAGAGGTTCAGCACAACAGGCCAGAAATGAGAACTAGGGAATAAGGTAAAGTAAGCTTGCTAGAACTTGTGCTAAATTATCAAAATTTTTCAATCAGATGAAGGACAAGATTGGTCAGAGGCCTGAAGTTGGTCAGAGGCCTGAAGTTGAGCCATGAGTCAAATGGTCTTAAGAGTAAAGGTGAAGGGGCCTGGAGGGATGGGTGATCCAGGGCAGATCCTTGTCACATTTTTTAGGTCCATGGATAATCTTAATTATGATAGATGTCATTGCCACATGATTTACTATGTCACCTGAGCTTTTCCACAACAGATGAACAGGACAAGAAGAGTTGAGGGATATGTACAGATTCACCAGGTCACATATTCCAGAGTCACATTCAAACTTGGATAAAATTTTGCAGATTCGGGGTTTACTATGAGCTTTTCAAGGTGTCTGAGTTCAAACTGTGGGTGCCACAGCCAGGCTCTTTGTTGAAAAATCTAGACTCTGCCCTTAGTGGCTGTGTGTTCTTGAGTAAGATTCTTAGCATTGTGTATCTTCGTTTCTTCATCTAAAAAATAGTAGGAATATCAATTGTCCCAACTTTAAAAGATTGTAATGAAGAATAAACTTACTGTGCTTTGCTGCCTGGGACAGAAGGTGCTCAATAAATGGTAGCTATTAGGGTGGTCGTGCTTGCTTTATAAGTTACTTGCTTGAGGGCCAAGGTATCTGTTTTTATCCTGAGAGCCTAAAATAACAGTTTACTAAAATAAAAGTGTTTGAATTTTTTTAAAAAAATACATCAGACACTTGTTTGTCATGGTGGCACATCTAAACGACCATCCTGGAATGACTAATTTCTCTGTCCTGTAGCTGCTTGTCCTCCTCCTCCTTCACGAAAACTTAAATGTTAGTGCTTCCTCATGCCTAGCCCTCCTCCTCCCCCCGCCCAGGTCCCTCCCAGGTCTCTGGGCTGGGTAAGGTTGCCTTGCTCTGCCAGTCTGATTTTTACTTGCCCTGTCTGTTTCCAAGTGCTTGTGACAAAATGTATAGGAGATGGCGGTACATTGTAACCCTAAGATAAACCCATTGCATGTGCCCTCAAAGAGTTACCGTTAGTGGCCCTTCTTTTTGATAGTTTCCTACAGAGAGGATCTGTTTTGTTACTCACTTTAGGAAATCACTAATTACATCAGAGAAAAGAGATAAATAAACGCTGTGTACCCAGATCTAAAATGCATTCACATTTTGCCACATTTACCTAGGTTCCTTTTTTTTTTTTAAACTTTATTTAGACTGTTGCAGCCAGCTCACTCCTGTATAAATGGATGGGTTATTTTTTCCATTAGTGTGTTTATTTTTAATTAGATGTTTATATATGTAAACAGTGAACAAAATAACAGCTGAATACTTTCAATTTTTTTTTTTAAGAGAGAGGGGCAGTGAGAGAGACAATCAGTTTTATTTAGTTTTTCATGTGGCCTTCGTTGCTCCGAGATTTCACTGTGTACGTGGTGCTGGGGTTTGAACCTACGTACTTGCGCGTGCCAGGCAAGCGCCGTAACCGCTGAGCCACCACTTCAGCCCCACTTTCAAAGTTTTTATTCATTTCAAGTTTATATATAAACATGCAATACATCCCATTTTAGTTCTGTTTACAGCACTTCATTTTTTGTGTTGGAGTCTTCTAAACTTGGTTGTGTGACTGCAATGCAAAAGTCATTTGGTATACCAGAGAGTGACACCTGCCCGGTTGTCAAAGCATTTGCCATTGTACAGTGAGATGAAGCAGAGGAGGTACGTGGAGTATGGGAAGCCACATTCGCAGAAGCAACAGTAAGGCATGTTCCCGTTAGGGAGGTTCCAGAGGTCGCAGCTGCGCAAGGCGCCCCTCAGCTTACGTACGTCTAGTGCATTCTCCACAAATGGAGAATAAATCTTGCACCTTTACCATTTCAAGCTGTGAAGCAGATAGCTTCACAGCTATCTGTGATAGAGCAAAATGGCCAAGGGTTACTGTAGACACAGGGTTATAGGAAGTGGAGATGACAGAGAATAAAGCCAAGTTTTATTTAAGTAGAAAAAATGAATCATTACCACCTTTACCTGTGAGACCCCGAAAACCAGCATTTCACAACTGAATTTGTAAGGACTTGGAAAATAGACATCTTTTAAACTATGAAGCACATAGGTCTTTTTTTAGTTACTTGTCGCAAATGGTGCCATCAGAGGTACCTGTTTGTGGATAACCCTGGGTTCTCGGACGTCTATAGAAAGCCCCCACCCCCAGCCTCCCCAGTTGCGGGGGCTACAGGTGTGTGCACCACGCCCAGCTGACGTTTCCTCTTTGTAAGGAATGCTGCGACAGACATCTTGGGCGACCGAGTACCTCCAGTGGAGATGGGAGTTGCGGGTTTGTAAAATGTGTGTGTCTTAACTGTGGCTTGCCTTGCTGTCCCGTGTTGTGGTCACGGTTTCCATCACTCCAAATCCTACCAACACTCGACTTCGAGCCTTTTGTCAGTCTGCTGGTTGTGAAATCTCCGTCTTTTATTTTGCATTTTCTTGAGTTCTTTTTATATATTAGACATTTTAGGTTTCTTCTTTGTTGAATTGCTTGCTCATCTTTATTGCCCACTTTTTCATAGCATTATTTGTCTTTGCTTGATTTCTGGGAATTTCTGTATATTCTGGATATTAATCCCTGACTGGTTGTATGTGTTTTTAAAAAAAAAAGAGAGAGAGGGAGAAAGAGAGAATCAATTCTGTTTGGTCCTTCATGTGGCCTTTGTTGCTCTGATACTTTGTTGTGTATAATGAGGACCTATCCTTTGAGCCTGACTCTAAAGAAGTTTAATTTTAGCCTATTTCTGAGTCATCCTAACATGGAGTTAGTGGGAGACTTTTTCTATCTCAGGCAAGGATGGGCTTTTAACAAAAACTTAAGTAAAGCATTTTTCCTCTGGAGCTGATCTTTGAGTCTCTTTAAAATATCAATTTATCAGTTAACACAATACAATATTACCTCTGAAATGTTAAACAGAAAGACTAAGAGAGGTCTTAAATGAATTAGACTCTCCCTATTTCCCTTTAAAAATTCATTTAGACTTCCATTTTAGTGTAAAGAGTAACATAAAATTTTATATATAACATTGATAGTTACCTTTATCTAGTCACAAAATATCAGATGACATAAATACCAACAAAATTGGTTATTATATTTGTTTTTAAAGAGGGGGGACAGTGAGAGAGAAAGAGAGAATTGAATCAGTTTTATTGAGTTTTTCATGTGGCTTTCATTGCTTTGATGCTTCATTGCATACATGGTGCTGGGGTTCGAATCTGTGTTCTTGTGCGTGCCAGGCAAGTGTCATAACTGCTGAGCCACCACTCCAGCCCTGGGTAGTAAGTCTTGACATCTGTAAAGATAGCCTTTTTGTTCTTCAGAATTGTCTTCATTCTTCTTCATTCTCTGCCTCATGCCCTTTGTGAATTTTAGGATCAGTTTGTCTGTTCTCTTAGAAACCAACAGTAATCAAAAAGCTTTCTTTAGGGGCACTCTACTGAGTCCTGGCATGCGCAAGGACCTGGGTCCCCAGCACCGCATACACAGCTAAATAAAGACAAATACCAGATGAAGAAAAAAAATTAACTCTCTCTCTCTCCCACTCCGTCTTTAAAAAATAAAAAGCTTTCTTGAGATTTTTTTTTTTTACATTGTGTTGAATTTATATATTGATTTGGAGAAAACTGGCAGCAGTGGTTTTCAGTCTTACTGTTTATGCACAATTTGATTTTCTATTTGCTTAGACTTTTTTTTATATCCTTCAATAAAGTTCTATACTTGGCTCTCTGAAATTCTTTTAGAAAACAGTTTTATTGAGGTACATAGAAAACATTTTACTCATTAGTTTCTTGGTTTGGGCTGGCAGGAATTTTTTGTTTGTTTTTTTCAACAAAACTGAAAAGGACTGGAAACTTTTCTTTCATGAACTAGAATAGGAGAAAAACTCTGCTTGTAACAGGGGACAGCAAAATTAAAAGAAAAGCAGTTCTAGGAACCCAAAGAAGAGAAGCGAGGTGGTAAGAAAGCATCCAAATCTGAGACGTGCTCTTCAGCGTTCACAGCAGTGGAAAGAAAGCCTGTCCTTAATTCCTCCCTTCCTGTTTGTACACCACACCACTCCTTATTCATTCATTCATTCTTTTTGGTTATGCTTTAAAAATAGAGATCTTCCTGTGCGCTGGGCACTGTGTTAAACATTTGGAATATAAAATTTCAACTAAAGATTTTAGTTTGGGAAACCAAATTTTACAAGAGTACTGTGAGAAAAACAAAAGAAAGCCAGTTGGTTAGCCTCTCAAATAGACAATCGAAAACACGGAACTCTTTCACGCACATTTTTGTGTTTAATCCTTACAGCAATCCTTAATCTCACTTTTACAGGCAGTCAAGGTTAACTAGCTAATCAAGGTGTTGTTAACAAGATGTAACTATAAAATGATTGTTTCTATCGCTTATAAATTGCCTCTGATGTTGATCATTTTGCATAAAGCTCATAATTATCTACTTTTTGAACATCACATCAAAAGGCACTATAGGAAGGCTTCACCTGCCTCCGTATTTTATAAAAGAATGCTGGGGGGGCACCAGGAGAGCAGCGGTTCCTGGGACCCACAGCAGTCATGGTAGGCTTGGGTGGCTCGGCGCCTTCCTGCTCTTTAATAAGTGGAAGCCTCTGATGCTGCCAGAAAGGGCTGGGGATGGAAACTGAAGCCATCAAGGAAATCTGCTCTCAGAAGTCGTTCTCAGTGCAGCTTCAGAGCTGTGTCTTGCAGATCCTGGTCACTTGGTCTGTCTTTTTTTACTCTTTCCACAGCCCTGGAATGAATCAGGAGGCTGTGATGTCCACACAAGGTTCAAAGTCTACAGCTTCTTTCTGAGGTCTGCTCACGAAAGGCAGAAGCAGCCTTTCTTCACACACACAAAAAAAACATTTCAGAGAGGAAATACTGGACTAAGAGATTCAAAAAATACAGCTGAAGCTGGCATTTCACCCGTGTATGGCTGAAAAGTCATTGAATGCTTTTCCTTTTATTTTAGTCACTGTATAAATGCCTTGTTTCCTGGGTCCGCGGGAAGCATGAGTCTGTTGGGACTTGGGACAAGAAGAAAACCAGATATCTTCAGGAGGAAACCCAGACATTAAAAAAAGTCTCCAAACTCTGAAGCTATAGAGCACAAAATGACGGACCCTGGACTTAGGGATCCTCCAGAGGGTAAGGCTGGCGGGTACAGCGCTGAGGTTTGTGCCGTAGGAACCTAGGGCTGCGCGGGGTGAAAAGCCGAATTCAGCGGATTCATTTCTCGTGACTGTTCTTGTTCACTCTTCTTAACTGATATTTGCAACATATCAGACCCTCACTGTAATATGGAGAAGAGAAAGGGTTCAGGTACTCCAGTGGTAGGGACCTTCGGTACTGGCAAAATACGGTACATCTATCAAAAAGATGGTAGGCAGGTCTTTAGAGTTATATGTGCTCTATTTAGAGGGCATCTTTCACTTACAGGTAAGGAAGAAGGTCTTCCTTCTGCTTAGAGAGATGAGATTTAAAATAGCAAAAGTATGAAATAGATTTTTCAGAAGAGGACATTTATTTTAAATTTTTACTAAGGAAGGTTTTAAATGCATAAAAGTTGAACAATATGACCTCCCCCTGCAACAGATTCAACATCCAGCTTTAACTTTGTACCAATGTAGTGCTAATCTTGCCTGTCATGGATTATTGTAATGTAAATCCAAGATATATATGATTTTATTTGTAAATATTTTAGTTTATCTTTTTTTTTGAAGAAAGAATCAATTTTATTTTGTCATCTGGATTTTGTTTGTTTTCTTCCACTTAGTTGCATATGTGGTTCTGGGGTTGAATCTGGGTCCTGGCACATGCCAGGCAAGTGCTCTACTGCTGAGCCACCACTCCAGCACCTAGTTTATATCTTTTGTTTTTTATTTATTTATTTTTTAAAGAGAGAGGGACAGTGTGAGAGAGAACTTTATTTAGTTTTTCACATGGCCTTAGTTGCTCCAACACTTAGTTGTGTATGTGGTGCTGGGGTTTGAACCCGGGTCCTCTGGAACCGCTGAGCCACCATGGCTCCAGCCCCTAGTTTATATCTTTTAAAGGTAGGTTCTTTCTTAAAAACATAATCAAAACATCATCATTTCACCTAAAAAAATAAGTCATTATTCCTTAAATCATCACATATCCCCCCAGGTTGTCTCATGATGTTTTCTTCACAGTTGGGCCACACACCACATTTTGTTGATAGGTCCCCTCGGTCACTCTTCCTCTATAGCTCTCTTATGTGATGTTTCAAACATAGAAGCAGAGAGATGACATGAGCTGCTGGTTCAGCAGCTTCTCTGCTCTCAGCAGGTGGCTAACCTTGCACTCCATGGTCCCCACTGCCATCATTTGAAGCAAATTCTAGACATCCATCCTGGAATATGGACCTCTAAAAGATGAGGATTCTATTCTTTAAAAACGTAATCAGAATACATTTATCACACCTAAAAAGACAAACAATGATTTCTTAATGCAATCAGGTTTTTTGATTGTTTCACAAGTGGTTTCTTTAATGATTGGTTTATTCAAAACACTTTGCCCTGCACACTGTATTTGGCTGATATGTTTTTTAAAAGATGGGCTGGAGGGGCTGGAGCGGTGGCTCAGCGGTTTCAGCGCTTGCCTGGCAAGCACAAGGAGCCGGCTTCAAACCCCAGCACCACATACACAACTGAGTGTTGGAGCAACAAAGGCCATGTGAAAAACTCAATAAAGTTGTTTCTCTCTTTCTCTGTCTCTCTCACTGTCCCTCTCTCTTTTTAAAAAAAAAAAAAATGGGCTGGAGTGGTAGCTGTCAGTTACGGTGCTTGCCCAGCATGCGGGAATACACGGGTTCAAACCCCAGCACCGCCTACACAACTAAGTGTCAGAGCAACGAAAGCCACGTGAAAAACTCAATAAAAATTGATTCTCTTTCTCTCATTGTCTCTCTTTAAAAAAAATTTTTTTTAAAGAGAATATTACCTCCCTTTTTATCCACTTTTCTGGCCATTTACTTTTAGTCTTGTTGATTATATCCTTGCAAACTAGTAATTAGCTCTGGAAGCTTAATCAAATAAAAGTCCAGCTTAGCAGGAACACTTCATAGGTGGGAGAGTGTACTTCCTATTGCACTGTGCTGGGAAGTTAATTATGTGGTTTTGCCTGTTTTTCTGTGGTTAAGATTGATCAGTGGGTTCAGCAGTTGTCAGTCTGATTCATCCATTATAAAATCTCCATCAGCCTTCTGCATGATGGTGTGAACTCCATTGATAATCATTGCCTTTCCTTAGAGAAGAGGATATATTGAATATTGTCAGACACTAGTTTCCTCATTCAAGATTGTTACATATTAGTATTAGCTGTTCAGTTTATTAGCATAATAATAAGTTTGTTTTAATCACTGTTAGTGGAATCCAGGAGAAATACTGTTTAGGAAGAGTGCCTTGTAAACCAAATCTATATAAATATTACTAATCAGGGACCTCGTTTAAATACAAAAAATACAGGGAAATTTGTTTTTCCAATAAAAATTATAAATTTTTATCTCACCAGACTCTCAGAAGGATTTGGAAAATGATCCATCAATAAATTCTCAGGCACAGGAGGCCACTGTGATAGCAAGTGCCACTGAAGAAGCTCAAACCCCACACCCTACCTCTGGTCTTAACAAAGACCACCAGGAGGTACAGGCAAAAGGTCCAGAAAACGCAGATTCAGATGATAAATCTCAAAGTCCAGATGAGACGGATGTTGGGAACCATCCAGAGGATAAAACAGAGCTTGAGAGCAACCAGAGCTTTCGGGATGACACACAAGGGCATGGCCTCCCTTCAGAAGGGCCGGGTGAAGATCCCTTGGATCCAGATCCCAGCCGCTCTCCGGGTGACAAGGCAGGAACACAAGCACACTCAGGGAATGTTTCTGCAGCCCCCCTTGAGGACGCCAGTGACCCCAGCAGAGCTGCTGAGGAGCCACCTGCTGCAGACTCTCCAGAAGCCCTGTGCCCTGGTCATTCCAGTGCAGGGCTGGAGACCCAGGAGTCCCTGAGGCAGCAATGGCCTACGCCTGGTGAGGGGACTCCAGCCCTCCACCAGGATGCCAGTGACCCCACCAGTGCTTCTGAGGAGCCGCTTGCTGCAGACTCACCAGAGCCCCCGCGCCCTGGTCATTCCAGCGCAGGACCGGAGAGCCAGCAGTCACTGAGGCAGCGACTGCCTGCATCAGGTGAGGGGACCCACTGAACTGCTCCACTGTTCCGAATTGTCCCGTTTCCAACGCAGCATAAATCAGGGCATCACCTTGCTCAAGGTCACCCAAAGTGGCATGACGCTGGAATGAGGTTTCTCATCTGCTAGACTAGCACAGTCTACTCTATTAAGTTGCTTCCCACACATAAAATTTATTTTAAAGTTTTAATTTACTGTTCATATTAATACAATGTGACAAAAATGTACATGACGTTTTAAAACATTCATCTGTGACTTTTTTTTTCTTTTTTTTTTTTTTTTGTACCAGAGATTGAACCCAGGGGTGCTTAACTACTGAGCCACATCTCCAGTCCTTTTTATATTTTTTTTTGAGACAGGGCCTCACTAAGTTGCTGAGGCTGGCTTTTAATTGCTATCCTCTTGCCTCAGCCTCCCGGGTTGCTGGGATTACAGGTGAGCACCACCATGCCTGGCAACATTTTCTTTTTTATTGAGGATATTTGACTTAAAAAGTTAAAAATCTTTTACCTTTTAGGAAATTAAATGTTAAATAAATCAACTAAATGTTAGATAAATCAAGAGGTAGGTATAGTTTTAAAAGAATCTTAGTTGTACAGTATCCATAACTCAGTCACATTTCAGTGTTGCAGGACACTGAGTAAATCTGTTAATTTGCATACCTGATTGCACCTACTTATTCGTTAACGGGAAGCAGCATATCTTCCCACCTGAAGGTAAGAGTGGCAGGTGCTGAATTCTCAAATTCTCACTGTGGCCCTGCCCCTTGATAACTGGGGTGGCCTCAGGCAAGTCTCTCAACTTCCTGGTCCTTCAGTTTCCTATGTGTAAAATGAAGAAGTTGGGCGAGATGATTCCAGGGTCTCCAGCTCTCACTTTGTGATTATGTGGATTTGTGTTTCATAACTACTCTGAAGAACTCAGCATGACGTGCTTGCAGTGCAGTGGAGTATAAAATATCCATGTGCCCGTCAGGGGCTTGACCCAAGGCCAGTGACTCGTGTTTCACTGAAAACCAGGGTCCAATTTCAAAACGTGCTTCATTCACTGGTCATTAGAATAGTCAAGGAGGGAGTCCCTTTCTGTCATTGTGTGTCTGGTACGTGGCACATGGAACCACCTGTATGGGTATTTTCTGAATGAATGGATGTGAATGTGTAGACCATATCTGCTTTCAGAATTTTGCCATTATGCAGGTTTACTGTGAGTAGAAAATAAAATATTGTTTCCAAAAAAATGTAATTTATGTGTGGGAAGGAAGGTAATATAGTGGAATGAGCTAATCTATGATCTTGGTTATGTAAAAGAATTTGGTGAGAGGTAAAAAGGTATACGTACTCTTATTAACATGGTGTCTAAAAATGAGTGTTCCTTTTTCCCCCCAGGGGCTGAGTGTCATAAACAAGAAACACAGACATTGGAAGAAAAGCAAGAGACTATACAGGATACCATAAGAAAGGTTATTAAAAAGAATTTTTGGAACTACGGTGAGCACAAACGTGGTTTTATTGTAGTGTTGATACACATTCATAAATCCTTGGTGAACATGCCTAGAAAACTGTTTGCCCATTAGGGGTGTTGGCTGATATTTTGCTGTAGGAAAGGCTTTTCCTAAACAAGAATCTAAACCTGCCTTTCCATTCAGAGAACACTAACTTTTCAAGTGCCTTTTTTTTTTTTTTTAAAGAGAGAGGTGGGGGGAATCAATTTTATTTAGCTTTATTTCATGTGTCTTTTGTTGCTTCAGCACTACATTGTGTAAATGGTGCTGGGGTTTGAACCTTTGTCCTCATGCATGCCAGGCAAGCTCAGTAACCACGGAGCCACAGCTCCAGCCCCTCAAGTGGCATTTTTAAGTTCAATTCTGGCCAAGATGGAGGGGAGATTGATCTTCTATAGGTAGTGAGTACCTTGAGAAAGTTGAAGAAAACACTGATAGCTCATTTCTAAGGTACCTTAGTTGCAACAAAAAATACATAAATTCCACTTTTACTTTCTAACAAAGATACTGTGTCTTCAAATGAGAGATTAGAGAAAATATATTTCTGGTGGACTTTAATTGCTGAGTTTAAAAGATTTGGGCCAAAGGAACTTCGCCTGGTGGCACTCCACCTCCTTTCAGCTTGCCACGGGCTTTGCTTCTGACTCGCGTTCCCTCTGATTTTCTCATTCTTTGACAGGCCACATCATTCTTGGCTGCCTGGTTGTCATGGCTCTTGTGTTAAGCTACTCCTCCTCTCCAGCCCAGCAACTTTCCCAAAATCCAGCTCTGGAGGCCTTCTTGGCTCAGTTCAACCAATTGAAGGACAGATTTCCAGGCCAGAGTCCCTTCCTGTGGCAGCGAGGACGAAAGTTTCTCCAGAAGCACCTGAATACTTCCAACCCCACAGAACCCGCCACCATCATATTTACAGCCGCTGGAGAGGGAAGAGAGACCCTGAAGTGTCTGAGCTACCACGTTGCCAATGCCTACACCTCTTCCCAGAAAGCCTCTGCCATTACGATCGATGGGGCCGAAAGAGCCATGCAGGACAGTGACACGGTCAAGCTGTGGGTTGACTTGGAGCTGAGCCTGGGATTCGAGAATGGCCAGAAGGCCGCCGTGGTACACCACTTTGAGTCCCTCCCCGCAGGCGCCACCTTGATCTTCTACAAGTACTGTGATCATGAGAATGCTGCCTTCAAAGATGTGGCCCTGGTCCTAACCGTTCTGCTGGAGGAGGACAGGCTGCAAGCCGACGTAGGGCCCCGGGAAACAGAAGAGAAAGTGAGGGATTTACTCTGGGCCAAATTTACCAACTCTAACACGCCCAGCTCCTTCAACCACATGGACTCAGACAAGCTGAGTGGGCTGTGGAGCCGCATCTCTCACCTGGTGCTGCCCGTGCAGCCCGTGAGGGACATAGAAGAGCAGGGCTGCCTTTTGTAAAGCTGAGCACAGAGCTGGAGGCCTGGGCTTGCGGAAGAGCTTGCAGGCCTGCCGCGCTGTGCAGGGAGGTTGAGACGGGAGGGCCCCGCCTGAAAAAACACGAGTGAGCTAAGCTCAGAAAAGAAGTATTCATTTTTCACTTTTTGCAAAGTTTTTCTAATCTAAGCTTTGACAAAGCTAAAAATCAACCCAACATTTTTTCTTTTCCTTTTCAAGCAAATCAGGTTTGAGATACATAGCATGATACATAAAACTGAGGATCTTTTTTTTTAAATCCAAAATATAGCCACAGAATCATTGCACAGGAAGATATTCTTCTCAGAGTAACTACAGAGTGGTTTTTGTTTTCTTGAGCAAGACTCTATAGAGTCTTTTGGACTTGAACTAAATCAGTTACAGTTGGAAGCAGTGATTATTTTTAGAAAATTTTTCTATCGTATGTTCAATATTTTAATAACCAAGTGTGGGATGACATTTTATACTAGTTTGCACTTTTGACTAGTATGAAAAAAGAATGTAAGAATTCAAACCATCAGATCCATGTCTAAATACTATATGTAAAGCACCATGCTTTTAGTCCATTAATGAGCAGAGGAAAAAGAAAGCTATGTTCAAAAATTGTCTTAAATATTGGAATCAATGGGAAATTGTTTAGAACCATTGGAAATGAAGACAGTCCAGTTGGCTGTGTCTTTACTTTAGCTTTCAGGAACGATTTAGACCAGTGATTTTTACACTGTGTCTGCCCTACGTATCAGAGTAGTTCTTTTGACAGTTTTATATGTTGGGGTTCTCTGTACGATTTCATTGGAACAGAGTTTCACTGATAATAAAGTCTGAAAACCATTAAGTGAAAAACCACTTTAGAATTACAGGAAATTAGTAGAAAAAAAAATCAAAGGTATTAAAACTTATGAGTAGGCAGAAGATGAAATATAAATTTATTGTATATATCCACTACTTATGAAAGACAAAGACCTACAAATGGACACAGAATGTATAAGCTAGCATTTGCTAGTATGTGCTGATGCTTTTGCTCATTCTGTTAATTATTTCTGCCTCCCCTGAATGGAATTTTATAATTGTTTAGGATAAGAGTTTCAGTGCCATTTCAGAAGAACATATTATTATTTTTTGTACCAGAGATTGAACCCAGGGGCACTTAACCACTAAGACACACCCCTAGTTCTTCTTCCTTTCTTTTTTTCTTTTTTTTTTTTTTTTTTTTTTTTTTTTTTTTTTTTTTTTTTTTTTTGTATTTTATTTTGAGACAGGATCTCGCTAAGTTGCTGAGGCTGGCTTTGAACTCACAATCCTCCTGCCTCAGCCTTGCAAGTCACTGGGATTACAGGCATGCACCACCTCGTCCAGCTGAAAAACAGATTTTAATAACCAGTTTAATGGTAGCCTTTATATGGGCACACTGGGAAAACTTTACCAGTTTCTTTGCTATGCTGTGGTGGAGACTTATATAATGTAGCCCATTTCTCAACACGTAGTTAGAAGCACCATTATGGTAAAAATTAGGGAAATGCAGGTTGTGGTATAGCTCAGTTGTAGAGCACTTGCCTAGCATGTGTGAAGCCCTGAGTTCGATCCCCAGCATTGCAAAAAGAGAGAGAGAGAGAGAAATGCAAGAGATGTTATACTTAGGAGGAGCAGAAATGATAGATTCTGAGGTTTTAATGGCCAGTATCGATTGCTGAACGATGCTCCATGATTGTAAGACAGAGAACTGTGTGTATGGGAGAGCAGTTGTTAGCGTTTGGGCTCCGAAAGCAGAACACTAGTAAAGTGATCTTGATCTTGACCTAACGAAAGGTCTGTTCCATTCATGGACTATCACCATGGCCCTGGAATGTCTTAACTAGGTTTTGGCCTTTCTCTATCTGTGACAGTTAAGAATTCTGTGATTAAAGAATGGAAGGGTTAGGAAACACTAAAAAGATATAAGTATCTGTATTGTTATTGAAAATATCACAAAGGGCTGGGGAGGAATCTGTTTGAATATCTGCCACAGGAAAAACACAAATTTGTTTTTACCAAGGCTTTAAAAGTATGCTCAGTTGAGAGTCGCGACATCCCCAAAGGAACAGGAAACAGTATGAATCCTCAGCAGATTGGAGAAAAGGCCTGAACACAAAGCGTAGTAAGTGTAATATCAGTGTCAGTCCAGATAAAATCAGGAAATAGAAGAAAAATCACATGCCATATTTGAATTTTTCCAGTATTTTTAGGTCTTAGATGCTAGTATTACATCACACACAACCACTGGTGCCTTGTAGAACTGTCACGTTGGCCCGCGGACCTGTGCTACCTCAGATCTATAAAGGAACCAGTCTGAAGTATGCAGACCTAGTTTCCACCATGACTCGCATCGCAGTGTCACAGTGGAAACAAAGGGGACCGTTTCTCCACTCAGTTGAATGTGGTTTTTCATCAGTTGCTCTCAATAAAATTTAGGATACATCTCTAAAAGTTGCAAATTCTTTTTGTTTACTGGTTAGCTTTTGTTAAATACACTTTTCCTTCCATGTATAAGTGCAATTGACAGATTTGTCCACTATTTCAGAAATCATTTTTTAAAAAACAATTGCTCTGGGGCTGGAGCGGTGGCTTGGCGGTTGTAGCGCTTGCTCGGCATGCGCAAGTACGCGGGTTCAAACCCCAGCAACCCATGTATATAACCGAGTGTCAGAGCAACAAAAGCCATGTGAAAAACTCAATAAAAATTGATTCTGTCTGTCTGTCTTTCTCTCTCTCACTGTCCTCTCTTTAAAAAAACTAAAAAAAAAAAACAACAGTAGCTCTGGGTAGTCTCATGAATGATTATTTTTAAAGCGTAAAATTATATTTTTAAAATTGCATACAATTAAAATATGTTATATACTGTACTCTATTAGTTTAGTTTTTATTCTGTTATTTTTTACATTTTTCAGAATTTTTCAGACTTGTGTATCTAGTAGTTCATCTTTCATTACTTCACTTATTTGACTCAGAAAAACGATTTATGGATACATGATACCTGAACACCACCATTTAATTATTATCAAAGAATAACTGATTACATTATATATTAATGTAAAACACTTCTTGAGTAATAGAGTTGTAGAAGCAAGTAGGAGCCAGAAAGTATCACTGGACTTGGTTCCCCTCCAGCCTTAGGGTAAAATTCAAGTTTTCTAGTTAATTTTCAGAAGTTGACAGACAAGTTCCAAGGAGTTCATATCACTAAAGGTGTTAGTGCTATTTCTTTATTCTCCTTTTAAAAATCAAAGTAGCTGTAGTACATTTCACCAGGAAGCCTCCAGACTTGGTTAGTGAGGCTTAGCATACCCACGACCCCCGCCCTCAACTAATGGCCCACCTGCACAGAGCCACCGAGCCCTTGTGGGAGACAGGAAGCATAACGAGCACTGATGTCAGAATATGACAGACACAACACTTGAAAACGAGAACCTTTCTGTTGTTTGTGCTTCTCTGACCCAGATGTTTGAACACCACTGAAGTTTGCTTTTGTATACTTTTATTAATGTCAGACCTTCTATAACCATGATCACTTTTGTATTTGTTTCATGTAAACATTCAGTGTGCCTTATTCAGATCAGTTTTCTGGTTATTATAAAAAATAAATCTTATTTTTTCCTCTTCTTTTTTTTTTTTTTGTTGTTTTTTGTTTTTGGTAGCAGCGTTTGAACCTAAGGGCACTTAATGATTGAGCCATATCCTCAGTACTCTTTTTTTTTTTTTGAGACAAGGTCTCCTTAAGTTGCTGAGGCTGGCCTCAAACTTGTGATTCTCTTGCCTTAGCCTCCTGAGTTGCTGGGATTACATCATGCGTCACCACGCCTGGCTCAGCTGATTCTTGAGTAAAGTTTCCAAAACAGCAAGTTTATAGAAGTGGACATGGTGTCAGTAATGATGGGAAAGCAGTTAGCTGAAGAGCCAAAGAATCCTGTGAGGGTCAGGCAGCGTTCATGGCTATCAGTAAAGAGGTCCAGTGCAGACACTGCCTGTACTACGCTTGCTCAGCGAGGCTTTCTTGAACAGAGGAACAGAAGGAAGTGAATGCAGCCCAGGAGTTGCTCCTAACCAGGGAGTACGGATTGGAAATGCGTTTCTTAAGTGGGGGCATCCATCATCTTGCACGTAGGGTGTGGGGAGGTGTAAAGAATTCCAGTCTCCAAATATTGCCAAACCAGAATTAGCAGAACCATCTGAGGCCATACCCACCAGCCCCTCACCTTTCTCTCCATACGCAATAAAACCAAAGGATTGATTGACACATTGTACAGACTAGTTTCCTACCATACGCAAACTGAATTATGAAAATCCGGAAGATTTATTCCCGAAATTTAGAAAAACAGTCACTCTCAGGACTTAGCAGATCTTAAATTATGAGCTTTCAGTGAAGTGGCCTGAAGTCAAGTGAGCCTGAAGGGAAGAACAGGGACTCTCTAATACTCGCACCAAACATGCTCAGCAGCCTGATCTTAATGCATAAACACCACTAAAGTTCATTACAGTCTATAAATGCAGCAGAACAGACAGGCCTCAGTGCTGTTGATAATGATTAATAAGGAAGGGGGGATTATGAATTATTTGGTTAGTAAAAATTGGAATTTTAAACAGGATGCAATAGAATTGACGTCAAGTCTGAAGTGGCACCATCAAACTAAGAAAAGATGGAGCTACTTTGAAGCCAAGGAGACAGGTAGGCAGATGTGTGTGTGTGTGTGTGTGTGTGTGTGTGTGTGTGTGCCTGGCATTGAGGGATGCATATGATTTTAGAGCCTGCATGCAAAAGCCCCAGGAGCACAGACTGAAAATACGATACTTTGTATTTTTTATCTACAGCCCCATGTTTTCTAGGATTTTTTTTTTTTAGATAAGGGACAATGTGAGAGAGAAACAGGGAGAATCAATTTATCAATTTTTAGTTTTCATGTGGCTTTGACTGCTCAGACACTTGGTTGTGTACATGGTGCTGCGGTTCGAACCCACGTCCTTGTGCATGCCAGGCAAGCACCATAAACACTGAACCATATTGCTCCAGCCCTGGATCTGGATGTTTTAACATCCTACAAGTCAACAGTAAAGATGAGACATCAATACAACAATGCTTCTTATCAGTTTTCCAGAAATGCCATTTGAAGTCATCACTTGGGAGTTGGCACTCCGTTATCCAAACACAACACTAGTAAAAGAGAGACCCAGGCTCAAAAACAATTTAAAATCAGAGTGGCGAGTGAGTGAAACCACAACCTACTGCACCCTCCGTCTGAACCGCTGCACTCCACACTGGGCACATGCTCAGGACTGCTGGTTGGCAAGTCCTGAACCGGTGTGGAGGTATCTGCAAGTATTTAGTAATTGTTTTAAAATACATCTCGCTTGCATGCTGCATGTAAAGCCTACTGCTAGGCAGTTCTAAAATTTTTTACTTGTCGTGTTTGCCTCTGATGGAAGAGGGCTGATTTGAATGTGCCCCTACTGTCTTCCTGCAGATAGGCAGCAATCTTACCAAACACATTTCTGTGAATGAACACTGGGTGCTCAGGACAATGGTACAATGTTCCTTATCAATTTCCATTCTCTGTTGTTCCTTCAGATTTTCACTACATTGGTTTCTGCCTGAGATCTAGTCTCCCAGAAAGAAAGGCTAAGCCGTAGATGAATTCATTATCTAATGCTGTCAAAGCCATTCATAATTGTTTCCACATGTCCAAGTGTCCCTCTGTCCAAGACATGATTCCTTAAGAATAATAGCTAGCAATTTCTGTTGTGCCTGTTTCCTTCATATTCTGTATTTTTTAAAGAGAAAGACAGTGAGAGAGCGAGAGAGAGAGACAGAGAGAATCAATTTTTATTGAGTTTTTCACATGGCTTTGGTTGCTCTGACGCTTAGTTGTGTACGTGGGCGCTGGGGTTTGAACCCGTGTACTCACGCATACCAGGCAAGCACCATAACCTCCGAGCCACCACTCCAGCCCCTCATATTCTGTATTCTTGATTACATCTGATTAATGGTCCACTTCATAGATGTTCTTGTACATAATTTGGGGATTTTTTTCTTCATGAAATTTTGAAGTAGCAAAGTTAACCATTTTTTTTTTGATTTTTTAAAGACTTTTTTTTTTTTTTAAGTACTGAGGATTGAACCCAGAGGTACTACACCCTCAGCTCCCCTCCCCTTTTTTAGACACAGGGTCTCACTAAGTTGCCCAGGTTGGCTTTGCCTGGCTTGACACTTCACAGTAGTACATGATTGCAAAATGTGAAAAATTCCTAATAGAACTTAAAAGAAAGATGATCTCAATGAAAAACAGTAGCCACTAGAGACTAGGTAAGATAGGCCAGGGGCTGGGGATGGAGTTGAGTGGTAGAGTGCCTCTGGGCTCAAGCCTCAGTACTGAAAAAAAAAAGTTTTTAATTTAAATGCTTGTCGAGAAGGACCTACCCTAGGTGTTGATATTGTGCCAGGTGTTGGAGAAAAACGAAAATAAAAGCCCTGCCCTAAAGGAGTCTATTGAAGTGTAGGTGGAATGTTAAGACACATTTTCACAGATAAAATGCTAAACTCTTCCAGGTGTTTACTTTCCCCGGACTGACACAAAGTGGGGATGAAGTCAGGTTTTCTAAGACTGGGCAAGTCCGTCTGTGGGGGGGGAGAGGGGGAATAATATAGGAAACTGCTATCAACCTCAGCGTTTCTTCCCCACTAGACTTCGCCTTCAGTTGTGAGAAATGAGTGAAAGTACGAAGGACAGGCTCTAGATCACTAGGGGAAAACAGGACGGACTTCATTTATCAAAGCAACTTGTAGTCCGTGAAGACGCTAGGCAGAAGGTGGACAAGGTAGAAAAAAGGTAACAAGGTCAATTAACAAAGCCAGGGAGGAAAGAAGGGACTTCGGATGGGATCTGGGCGGTTAGGATCACAGCGTTGTAGGGCTAGAAGGGCTGTCAGAGGTCATCTTGACCACCTAACAACACGACCATGGAAGCGTCTGGCAGGAACAGCAATGGGTCCTGGGGTCCAGGGTGGTCATCACCGAGTAAAGCCATCCCAGCAGAACCTGGGCCACTGGTGCTCCGCAAACATGAAGTCAGTCAGCTGCAAGTTTCCTTGAGTGCAACAAGACCTCTGTCTTCATTTTCTCAAACGTAACCTAACGCCACTTAAAAGACACTCTTGGAATGAAGACGTTCTTATCTCTGAACTGAAGCTTTTCTTTCCCTCGCTTGAATTTATTGTATTGTTCTATTTCTTCCTCACCTATTCTGAATGCGTCTTCCTCTTTGAACATGTTAAAAATGGCTTGATCTGCCTCACTATCAAAAGTCAGAAAATAACAAGTGTTAGGATGTGGAGCCACGGGAGCCCCAGGGCACTGTGGCTGTGACTATAAGATGTCAAAACTGCTGTGGAAAACAGTGTGGCAATTCTTTAAAATTTAAGCAATCACCACATGACCCAGGAATTCCACTTCTGGGTATATGCTCAGAAGAAGTCAAAACATGTTGCTATTTGTACTCCCACGTTCTTGGCAGCGTTATTCAGAGTTGCTAAAAAGTGAAAACAGCTCAAGTGTTCATCACAGATGAAGTTCATGGGCAAGCAAAACATGGTGCGCTATATATGATTTACAAGGGAGTATTCAGCTTTAAAGAAGGAAAACTGACAGGTGCTACATCATGGGGGAATCCTGGGGCTTCATGCTAAATGAATTAGGACAGTCCCCAAAAGACAAGCACTGCTGATCACACTTAGGTGAAGTACTCAGAATAGTCAAGGGGAGAAGATGGGTGTTATTGTTTCCAGAGGGCACAGAATTCCAATTTTATAAGATGCAGAGTTCTGGAGCTGGGTGGTGGTGATGGTCGCACAGCCTTATGATTGAATTGAATTCACTGAACTGTTTACTTAAAAGTGGTTAAGATGGGGCTGAGCAGTGGCTCAGGGGCCATGGGGCTTTCCTGGCACACACAAAGACCTGGGTTCAAACCCCAGCACCACATACACAACAGTGTCAGAACAACAAAAGCCACATGAAAAACTAAATAAAAATTAATTCTTTCTCTCTCTCTTACTGTCTCTCTTTTAATAAATTTTTAAAAAGTGGTTAAGATGGGGTTGGAGTGGTGGCTCAGTAGTTACGGCGCTTGTCTGGCATGCATGAGGACCTGGGTTCGAATCCCAGCACCACATACACAACAAAGT
Source organism: Aplodontia rufa (assembly GCA_004027875.1). Lineage (NCBI taxonomy): Eukaryota > Metazoa > Chordata > Mammalia > Rodentia > Aplodontiidae > Aplodontia > Aplodontia rufa. Next base: position 20,434 of record PVKS010005169.1, on the reverse strand, counting down.
GTCAAGGGAAACAGAAACCAGATGAATCAAATAAAAATTGATTCTCTCCCTCTCTCGTAAAAAAAAAAAAAGTTAAGATGGTAAATTTTATATGATGTGTGTACTTTACTATAACAACAACAAAAATTCAGGGTAAAACCCCCAAAACCCAGTCAAATGAGAAGAAAGACATACCTCCTGTGGCAGAATTAGGCCAGCTACAAGGCACGATGCTGGGCCCTGGGGCTGAAGCAGTGGAAATCAAGTCCTTGAGGAACCGCCTGCCTGCAGAGAAAGACGAAAGGTGTTCCAAGGACCAGCAATCCAGCCCAGAGGGTCGGAGAGGCATTTGGAGATGAGTTGATTTGCTCATTCAGAAAAGGGAGTGATTTCTTCCAAGGGCTGCACGGGCAGGCGTGAATCATTGAACCACGAAGGTTTGAAGTAGAGGTGGGATTTGGGCAGGTGGAGGTAGGTTTGTAGAGACAGAACTGTCAGTGGAAAGTAATTCCAGGTGTGATGAGTAGGATAGAAAAATTTAACTCCAGGGGTGGGGAGAGCAGGTGCGCTGGCCCTGTTGAACACTAGATGTGCACAGATTCCACCGAATCCCTGCAGGTTTATAGATCATTTAAACAGATCAGTCTGGGTAGGCTCAGGCAGGAGAGTCTGGAGGTGTAGGGAGTGTGCTCCTGGTTTGTCCCCTGCCACCTTATCCCACCTATGGTCAGTGCTCCACTCTGTTGGTGGCCAGGGCAGGAATTCCTGATGGCTAGTGGGTGGCTTCTACCTGGGGATCCCCATGTGGCCTGTATGAAGCCTCTGCCCTCCATCCCATAGCCTAGGACCTCTGTATATTAACAGACTGGGAGAAAGGAGGCTGGGTGCCCAGCCACCCCTGTGTCTTAGGGGCCCTGCAGCCTCCCAGCTGGCTCCTCATCTTGTCTGCCCTTCTCTAGCCTGCTACATCTAGCTCTCTCCAGCCTCCACCCTGTTTATATCTTCTTCCTTTTCACTTTAAAACATGCTGCCTGTCCCACCTGTCCCCAGGATAGGCTGAAAGCTACATTCCAACCCTTTTACCTTTGGATCTCCTGAAGCCCCTTCTTGCTAAGGAGAGTTCACCTTGGGAGAGCAGAAGCGGGACCCCTGGGCACCCTGCCTTTCTTCAGGTTGACTGAGCCCCATCCTTCCTGCAGGAGGGGCAGAGTGAATCAGCCTTAAAACTTTGTCTTATCGCAAAAATAGAACATATAATCCAAATATAAGTGGCTGCAGAGAGCTGAGGCATCTGGTGACTTGGACCACAGCCAGCAACTGCCCTTGGTGGCGGTAAGGCCTGCCAGGGGGACATTTCTGTGCAAAGCAAAGACTGTTTCGTCATTGACTCTTAAGTCCAGACACCAGTTGCTAGGGAAAGACAAGCTTTAAGAATAAACATTTTAATCACAGAAATGCTGCAGACTCTCAACCTTCAAAGCCTGTCTGCTTTGAAGACACTTTGAAGAAACTTTCTCATGATAAAATCCTATAAAATAATCTTGCTGTGCAGGCTCTGCGTCACTGCTCCTTCAGAGCACAGTGTCCCACCTGGTCCCAGCTTTCTGTATATGTCTGTGTCTGTTTCTCATTAATCCCCCATCACCCCTCGCGGGTACCCGAGTGCAGCCCTGCACGTCACCGCAAGTGGCTCCAGAGTTTCTGTTAGGGGTGAAGAAAAAGCTTTTGATGCGGTGATGGCTGAGTGACATTGTGAATGAATTCATGCCACGGAACTGTTCACGTCAAAATGGTTGAAAACCACACATTTTATATTGCTTTGTTAAAAAAAAAACGACAAAAGTACTTTTAGAAATTTATACCATACAAACCTGTGCTGGCTGACCCTGTTTGTCACGCTAGTCTTCTGCCCTTTGCCTTGTGGATAGAAAATGGCTCTGCGTTTGGAACAGGGCAGGTCCCTTGCGTGTTGAAAGCGACCGGCGCGGTCCCAGCTGCAGGGCTGGAGGGTGGAGCTGGGCAGCAGCCTAGACGCGGGCGGGGCCCCCGGCTGCCACTCAGCTCCCTGGGCTCCGCCCCCCGCTGCAGGACGGGCAGGGCTTTCCCGCGCATGCGCCTGTGCCAGACCGCCCGTGCGCCCTCTGCATTCGCTGGCGCGGTTTTCCTTTAAGTTTACTTAGAAAACAACATAACACGGCGTAAATTGAAAAGCTTCGTTTCTGCCCCCTTGTTATTCCCTATTCCCTCCCAATACGAAATATTATTATTTCTTCCCATTTTTCTTTGCGCTAGGTATATTTTCCATTAGAACTTCGGTCTTAAGATTCTCAGTTCTTAGTTTTTTCTTTTAGGGTCCTCATTCTTCGTAACCCCTTTTGGACTCCTCCCCAGTTGAGGGCCTTAGGGGCGAGATGGGGTTGGGGGGGCAGGGTCTAGAGAAGGGTGGGCGGCGGGACAGAGCTCAGTAGCCCGGTGCTGGGTCGCGATCATTCTGGAGCCCTATGGTTTGGGACTGGAGTTCAGGGGACTTTGCAAGAGGAGGCAGGCTTCTGGTGTAATTTCACAGTGTTTAATTAGACCCAGAACACACCCTTCCAGGGCAGAGGTCCTGCTAGTTTTAGGAGCAAGGATGCAATTCCCAATGAGAGAGAATCTCAAGATAACAGTTGGGATAGGGATGGGCAGGAGACACGCAGACATGGCTGGTACCTGGGGTCTGCACTGAGTCCTGTGTGCTTCCGGGGTCTCAGGACTGGGTGGGCTGTGTGTTTTGTGGTCAGACCTGAAGGGCAAGGCAACTTCTGTTGCCCAGGGTGATTCAGCTGCCAAACCTCTGCCCATCAGCCCCATGCAGCCTGGAACTGCCCATCCACTGAAAGTCATGGGGAGGGCTGTCTTCCTATCCCTCAGCCCTGCTGTGACTGTGGTCCCCCTCCTGTGTGGGAGAGGGGGCAGCTGGTGACAGGATCAAGAGGAAGTACAGAAGCCAAGGCAGAGTCCCCCTCAGGGACTGGCCACTCTGGGGAGCCAGGTGCACCAGGGATTGTGGAGGAGAGTCTTCTGAAAGGAGGAGTAACTTCTGCCTAGATTGGGTCAGGGGTCCTGGCTAGATGCTCATTCATCTCCTTAGCTCCAGGGCTGCCCACCAAAGGAGTTAAGGAGCAGAAAATGTTATCTTTAAGGAGATTCACGACAAGTGTGTTTATCCTGAAGTACTTGAATATGTTCATGAAGCAATCATTTCACAGATTTGGAGAATGTTGAGTTTTTTATAACCTTCATGTAGTTGCTCTCAGCAACTCTGCCTGTTAGGATCAGGAACAAGATAACCTCCTGCCTTCCCCTGACCTTCCTCTCACCCTTATCCATAACTCTGTCCTGCTGGGAAGAGTTAGAGACTTAGGCCCCTGGGTCACAGCTGTGGGCTCCTCAAGCTGGTGTAACTGCATGCAGTATAAGCTGGTGGTCTGGGGAAGGCTTCTCTTTGTGAGGAGGGTCAGGCCTCTGTTTAAGCTTTAAGCTTTTTTTTTAACTTTTTTTTTAAAGAAAGAGGGAGAGAGAGAGAGAGAGAGAGAGAGTCAGTTTTACTTAGTTTTTCATGTGGCTTTTGTTGCTCTTACACTTCATTGTGTATGTGGTGCTCAGGTTTGAACCTGTGTCCTTGTGCATGCCGGGCAAGCATGAAACTGCTGAGCCACCGCTGTAGTCCCAAGCTTGAGTTGTTTTACTTAGATCCACAACAAAAACTCCTTTGGTCAACATGACAAGGAATGTGCTCACAGGGTTTATTTCTTCCCCTCTAAAAAGTGCCCTTTTCTGCCTCTCAGAGCCAGGCAAAGGCAAGCGTCTTCCTTCTTCCCAGCAGGTGCAGAGGGAGACTGAGGCAGAAGTGTGCAGGTGGTTGGCTGCGGTTGCTGACGCACGTGGTAGGCTAGCCAAATCCTGCCTCCGTTGGGCAAGTGGAGGGTGGCTTGAGGGTCTTGTGTAGACGTCAGCCCCAAGGTCTTATTCCCATATTCCACTTGCCCAGCCCAGGTGAAGCTGCCTAAACTCATTGGGAAGTGGGTACAGCACCCCAACAACCAAGCGTTACCTAGAAACTTGCTTAAAGTCACACAGTAAAGAGTGGGACAAAATCTGGGTCACAGCAGTGCTGCACGTTGGCATCACCATTTTGGAGGCTGAATAGAGAATGAGAACCTTGATTTTCTATCTTAGCAAGTTTATGTCCATTGTCAGGTGGGGCTTATGGGATCATAGGATGGTTAGGGAAGTGGAGTCGCCTGGGGCCCCCGGTTGGGGTTTAGAACTGCACTGACACTTCCTTCTTTAGGGAGCCTGGTGGGACCTGAGGTAGCAAGAATCAGGGCAGAGGGGCTGGAGCGGTGGCTCGGTGGTTACAGTGCTTGCCCGGCACATGCGAGTACATGGGTTCAAACCCCAGCACTCACGTACACAAATAAGTGTCAGAGCAACGAAAACCATGTGAAAAACTCAATAAAGATTGATTCTCTCTCTCTCACTCTCTCTCACTGTCCTTCTCTCTTTAAAGAAAAAAAAGGGAGGGGCTGGAGTGGTGGCTCAGCGGTTTTGGCGCTTGCCTGGCAAGCACGAGGACACGGGTTCAAACCCCAGTACCACGTACACAACTGAGTGTTGGAGCAACTAAGGCCATGTGAAAAACTCAATAAAGTTGTTTCTCTCTTTCTGTCAAAAAAAATAGAGTCAGGGCAGAAAGGTCCGGTGGAGCCAGCACTGGTAGGGACATTGTGTTCATGGCAGGTCCAGTCCTCCATGGGGCTCTGAAGACAGTCTTCTGCAGGATTGACTTCCCTTCCCTTCCTACTAGATGTCCGCCCCCACCATCTCCCTAGGAACAGCTGGAGTCCCTGCCCTCTCCTGGTGGCAGGGAAGTCAGTGTTTAGCAGGTTTTTTAAAGAAAGAAGACAGTGAGAAAGAGAAAGAGAGAAACAACTTTATTTAGTTTCTCACCTGGCCTTCATTGCTCCAACACTTAGCTGTGTATGTGGTGCTGGGATTTGAACTCGGGTCCTCATGCATGCCAGGCAAGCACCTCATCCACTGAGCCACTGCTCCAGCCCTGGGAGCTGTGCTCTTGAGTTGCAGATAAACACTTTCCTTCCTGCAATCAGTTTACTGGGGCAAATGCAGTTGCAGGTTGATAGGCACATGGTTCACTCAGTGTCACAGGCAGAGTTTCTGGGGAGGGAGAGGTCCAAATGAAGAAGGAGGTGGTAGTGAGCAGAGAGGTGCCCCCAGCAGTGCCTCGCATGGGCAGGGAGAGGTGGCGAGGGAGAGGGGCTTGGGAATGGCCTGCACATGAGTGGAGATGGGACAGGAGAGTGGAGCCCAGTGGTCTTCCACCCTGGAGCCTGAGCAAAGCTCTGTAATGTAGATACGGATCTGGCTACAAATGAGATGGCTACCTTGTGTGCCTGGTATCATAAATTTTCACAACAGACTAAAGTGGGCATTAGGATCCCAATTTTCCAGATGAGGAAACAGACAGGTCCAAATCATTGCCTAAAGTCACATGGTAAGTGGTGGAGTCAGACACACTGAGCTTTAATTCAAAATCCTACCGTCAGTCAGGCATGGCAGTACACAACCTGTAATCCCAGCAGCTCAGGATCGCAAATTCAAAGCCAGTCTCAGCAACTTAGTGAGGATCTAAGCAACTTGGTGAGACCCTGTCTCAAAATAAAAACAGGCTGGGCATGTGACTCAGTAGTTAAGCATTCCTGAGTTCAATCCCTGGTACAAAAAAAAAACCAAAAAAACAAAAAAAAAACATTGTCTTCCACTTCCCTTAGATTGCTGTGTCTGCTGGGTCAGAGAAAGAGAAAAGATGATGGCCTTAGGACCCAAGAGCTGCTCCACTCCCTTTCCCTGCTGACCCAACACAATGCCCACTGGGGCTGGGCTGCGATCTGGAGGGTGCTGTTGCTGGGCTGGAGGACTGGGTATTCCATGAGTACCCTGGGCTCGCTGGGAGGGCATCCAGAAATGGGGCAGGCAGTGTGTTTTGGGAGATCATGTGCTACCTGTTCTCCACAGAGGGAGTTGACAGGTGACAGAGGAATGGGGACCACTGGAATAGGGTCTGGGGGCAGAGAGAGGGTAAGAGAGGGAGGAGGCTGAGGAGGCTGACCCCCAGGTCAGCACCTGAGGGTCAAGGAGGGCAGGCTGCTTCCTTTTGGATCGGGCAGGCTGGGGAGGACTCCTGGCCATGCCTCTTCCTGCTCTGCGCTGTCAAGTGCCCAGCCTCAGACATTCATGAATTTGGGGTCTTCCCCTAGAAATAGTGGCTCCTGACCAACACTTACAAATTCGAGTGAGAAGCTTTTATGCTGAAAGCAGCTGTTTCCTGTGGAAACCCAGGGTCAGGGTGACAGGACAGGTTTGAGGACCGGGTTGACAAGATGCAGTTTATGGGGCTTATGTTCTCTAGGGGCCATAGTTCGTTGGTCAGAGAGACCCAGGGCCATCTGGGCTTTGGATCTTCAATCTGGAATGCTGTTTCTGCCTCCCAGGGAGAGGCCAGGGAGAAGGGCTGGGCCAGGGCTGTGGCCCCACAACCAAGTCCCAGCCACTCCATGTGCCTGGGGCAGCCCTGCCTCACCAGGGCACCAGTGGGTGGTGTTAGTGTTCTGTAGGGGTGGAGAAGGTGGCTTGAGGATGGGGTGGTTGCCATGATCATATCTGCCTCAGGGCCTGGTTTCCGTTCCCAGAGATGGTGACCAAGCTGTGGCCAGTGTTTCCTGGGCTGTGGGTAAAGCTGGCTCCCTGGGTGCTGCTGCAGGGTCAGAGCCTGATGCTGGACTGCTCAGGCCAGGCTGCCTGCTGCCCACTTTGCCGTGGTCATGGCTGCCAGGCCCGGGATGGGGGGTGAGTGTGTCTTGCACAGATTCACATGTGCATGCACAGACGCAGACACACTGCCACCATATCCCCGCCTTCTCTTTTGCACACAAGGCTGTTTCCTGGCTGTCCGGGCACAGCTCCTCTCCTCTCCTTGTCATGTCATCCCTTCCCTTCACATGTCCCAGGGATGGCTGCGGGCACTGTTGGGGTCTTCCCATGCTCCTGAGGCTCAGTCCTTTGAAACAGAGCCGCACAGGTGGAGAAACCACAGGCCTGGAAGGTGAGGTGGGAGCATTCTGGGGTGGAAGCCTGGGTGGCTGCTGGTGAGCCTTGGGACAGCAGCCACCACAATCCCCTGTGCCAACAAACAGTAAATCCTCCAACGGAGGCAATGAGGTTCTATGAACATGGAAGCAGCAGAGCAGAGAAAATGTTGCTGTTGGACATTCTGAGTGTTGAAACAAGAGTAGTCACATTTAAATCAATGTCCAGCTGCCCCCTGCCCAGCTGAAGAACAGAGGACCTTGTGGGATTTCTATTTCAAATTTCTCATTTATTTTGATATTCACTTGATTGTGACTCCAAGTTATTAAAGATGCAAGACAAGAAATCTGCAGCAGGATGGTGAAGTGGAGGCAGAGAAAGATGGTGGAGGGGACTGGGCATCCCCAAGACCCACCTCCTTCTCTTCCTGTTTAGGGTTCAGTCTGAAGAGTGTATAAATAGTGTCCCATAGTACAGACTCCACAGCTAAAGGGACAGTGCAGCTGAATGGCATGAGCTTCCTCCTCCACAGGGCAGGATGGTTATAGTTTGGATCTGGAACATCCCCCCACCCCAGAAAAGCTCACGTGTCAAAAGCATGGTCCCCAATGCAGCAAGGTCCAGAGGTGGGGATTTGGGGCAATGATTGGGTCCTGGGAGCTCTGAACTCATCAGCGGATTAACCCATTTGATAGATTAATAATTTGAACGGCCTTGGTGGGAGACAGTAAAAACTACAGGCAGGTGGGGCACAGCTGGAAAAGCAGGTCACTGGGGTGTGGCCTTGTGTCTCTGGCCCCTCTTCCCTCTGCTTCCCAGCTGCCCATCTTTCCTCCACCACACCCTTCCCCCTCAGTCCTGGAGCAGTGGAACCCACCAAACATGGACTGAGACCTCGGAAACCATGAGCCCAAATAAACTTCCCTTCCAGTAGGTTCTTGTCAAATGCTTTGTCACAGTGCTGAAAAGCTGACCAATGCAAAGGCCTGGCAGCTGCAGTGAGGCAAGAGGGCTGGCATGAGCCTGGGCTGGAGCCTGCGCCCTGAGCAATGGTGGCTGCACGTGATGGCATGGCCCGCCTTCTCCCTAACACCCTGGACCTTGATTTTGACCTGTGGGGTAAGAGCGTTTAGGCTGGGAAAGCTATTGGAGGAGACATATGTCACAGGATGCTTTGTCCTCAGGGACCCCAAAAGATCAGGGGCAAGAAGCAAGTGATGGTTGACTGGGTTGTCCTGGTTTTTCCAAAGGCAGGAGGTTCACGGTGCATTGTTACTTTTTTGGTGAGGAAGGCTGCGGCTTGGGGTCGATCAGCTGTGGAGTTGCAGGGGCGCAAGGCACCGGGAATGGTCCTCAGAAAGCAGGGAGGGCTGCCAGGCCCAGCAGCTTGTCAACGGCTGGTGTGTAGCTCAGGAAAGGCTGGTGGGGACACGGGCATCAGCACTGCGCCTCTGCACGGGGAGATAGATCTCTTTGTGCCACCGCCACCGAGAGCTGCTTCCTGGTGCAAGAGCCCGGCTCCCCCTCGAGGTCACTCAGTAGGGGTCAAACACATTTGTCTGACAGTTACGATGGCTTTGCCCTCTGATCTTGTGGTGTGTGTGTTTGATGAGCATCCCTGTACACAGGATCAGATAGCTGGGAGCGTGTCTCTACCCTGCCAGGAGGGGTGTGTGTGTCGGGGGCAAGGGCCAGGCTGGGGGAAGGACCAAGCTGCAGATCTTTTTAGGAAGTCCTCACTTTATGCAGCACTACAGGGCTTAGACTCCATCTGGACAATCCTCATTTTCCAGAAGAAAATGGAATCTCAGAGAACTGTTTTTGGAGCTAATGAGTGACCCAAATGTGGCCAGAGCCCAGGTCTTCTGCTTCTCAGCCCAGTGTGTGTTAATTGCAGGTTGAGATGCAAGGTGCCCGAACAGAATGATGCAAAAGCTATACATTTCCCTCCTTTCCCCACCCTAAGTCAAATGCCCAGCCCCTTCCCTGTGCCACCCTCTGCAACATTCAGTGATTCCCCTTAGAAGGGGAAACAGCCACCTGTGACTGCAGAAGCAACTGAAAAATTCATCAGATACATTACTCAGAAAGCATAAAGCCACTGCTGGGTTATAAGCAGGAAGTAGGACTTAGACTGGGGACTAGAGGAAAACAGCAATAAATGGTCCATCATCCGGAGAATGGGGAGTGGGGTGGCGGGGGGGTTGCAGCAAGCATGAAACTGAATTGCTAAGACACATCCAATCCTCAGGAGCCCCAGTGCTCAGGAGCGAGAGCTATTGCTCCCGGTGAGTTGAAATGATCCAGTTGCATGGTGTAACAGGTAGATGCTGGAGTAGAGAACCTGGCCTCTTACGGGGGCAGCTTCAATCACTGCAGCCTGCCCCATGGGCTCCAGGCTCTCCCTGTACCATCTGGCTGGGTACCATGGGGTCTGGCCACCTTAATCACTTTCTGTTCTTGTTGCGTGGGGTTGGACTTGTCTTCCTTGTTGGTACCCACGGACCCTTATACTCTGCAGCCCCTGACGGTGGCAGATCCCCAGTGCCTGCTGGTGGTGACTGTGGTGTGTGCATGTGCCCACTGGGGACTACACACACCCTCGCAGCACTGCAGCCACGCAGGCTGCGAAGCTTGATGGACCAGGGCCTGAGCCAATCAGGGAGATCTCATACCTAAGCTTCCAGAACTCTAGGAATAAAACTGGAGAAATCTCCAGCAGGGGGCAGCTGGTTCCTAAGGCAGAGAGAGGATTTTCTGGGGAAAGACTACACAGTTGCGTTTTAGTGCAGTCCCTACCTAAACTATATGCTATGACCTCTGAGGTCAAATTAATGTGTTCCATGGGGATGGAGGTGGCAATGCAGGGGTGATGTGTTCAGTGATCAACATCCCAGGGGGCAGCCACAGTGACAGTACCGGCTATGACGACCGAAATACAAAACTAGGCTTGTAACCCAGCACACAAGTCCTGAGGAAGCCCTCTCCACCCCACCCCTCTCAAATTCTGGGATGTCTAGTCCTGACTTCCCTCCTTGCCCTCCGTCCCCCTTTCTTCTAGACACGGCCACTTCCTCTCCCAAGAGCCCCGGAGGCCTCTGGAGCCTTCATTCAGCTTTCCCTGGTGATCCTTTTCCCAGCCCAGTAGAGCCGCAGCTTGGGGTTCCTGGAAGGGGTTCTGGTGATGCCGGGGTGTCAGAGGGAAGTCCCGAGAGAAACTGGCAGAGTTGCAAAGTCAGCCCATCAGGCCTGGCCTCTGGGCCAGCAGGTTGGAGCCAGGCCCTGCCCCGGTTCTCATTGTACTCAACAGCTCCAATCCTGGTGAGCCCTCCACTGTGGAGCAAGAAAAGCTAAAGAAACCCTGGGGCTGTTGGAGGGCCACCTGCTGTCCCCACTGCCTCCCGGACAGCAGCATTGGCGTGTGTGCTGGCTGGGGGTGGAAGGGGTCACACTTCTGTACTAATAGCCCTTGGATTGGTGAAGGCCTCACGCCCAGAGCCTGGCCAGGTCACCGGGTAACTCTGGGGCGCTGCCAGTTTGAGGGATGGAGGTCCCCCCTCCTTGTAGCAAGTGGGAGCAAAGGAGAGCCCCTCGCCTCCACCCCCGTTGGGCACCATGTCAGCTGTCCGTATGTAGAAGGGGGCGTGGTATGGGGAGCAGGTGGTGCAGTGGCTCGCTGCCACCCCGCATGGCTGGCTGCAGGGCTCGCTGGTGAGAGGCGCCAGGCTGCCTCTGCCATCCAGGGCTCGGGAGCTGCAGGCATTGCAGGTGGGGCCTCTGTGGTGGGCAGGCAGGCCGTGCTCCTCCGCCTCATCCTCCTCCTCGTCTGCATCTTCGACTGTGCTCTTCTTGCAGCAGTAATACTGGGGGAAGGGACGGGGACACCTGAGCAATGGTGCACACCCCTCCCCACCCCAGTCCCTGTGTGCTTTTGAATGTGCTCAGGTACCATGCGCTCTGCTCCACTGAACAACTTGTGCCGGATACTTCGCTGGTGCCAGGGATAAAATTCAACACCAAGACCTGAGTCCCACAGGGACATAGTGTGGGCTTTGCGAAGCTAATACTTGGCCTTCTCTTTCCCTTGTTTTCCAGTGTTCTAACTCCAGGTCATGGTTGAGGGGGACAGGGAGGAAGAGACGGACACATCAGGTTGAAGACAGGGCTGAGGGCTGCAGGTTCCAGCTCTCGGGGTGACCCCAGGATGGTGGCCTTCCCACCACTCCTGAAAGCTCAGGGGTGAACACAATGACCAAGTGTCTTCTCAGCACACTCTCTGGTGACAAAGAATGCAGAGGGTGTGTGTCGCACACAGCTCACCTCTGACCACCCCAACTCCCAGCCTTCCTGACTTAGGCCTCCTACATCCCATGGATTTGGGCTTTGGGCCCCCAAGTGGGCCTCCAGCCTTCTGCCCCCATAACGGAGAAGTGGCTTGTGAGGGGTGGCCCGGCTGGGGACTGACCTGGAGTCTACAGTAGCACAGGACGGCGATGATGCAGAGGAGGATCACTGTAGCTAGGATTCCGCCAGTGACCACAACCGTTCCCGCGGTCATCCGCCCGGCGCCCCATCCAACTCTGCAGAAAGGAGAGCAGAGGGGTGAGGAGCATCTGGGGGGCTGCGTGTCTGGAGGCAGGGGGACCTAAGGCCAGCAGGAGCTGGGAGAGTCCTAGCCCCAGGGGCCTGAAGCCTGGCAGTGGCTGAGGCTTGGGCCAGCCTGAGAAGGGATGGGTGGGGGCTGGGAAGGGAAGGGAGGGGGTGCAGAGTGCTGATTCTGCTCATTCTGTTCAGGGTCGAAGGTCCTCACTGTCTTCCCCCTGTCCTCTCCCTCTACTTTCTTCCTGACTGCCCCATTCCCATGGCTCCAAGACACCCAGTGATAGGACACCAGCCTCTGGGGGACCGAGGCCCTAATGTGCTCACAGTGACCTCCTGGGGTAGTCAACACTTAGTCTGATTCTGTATAGGAGGACTGAGGCCATGATACCCAGCTCCTCCCCAAGGCTGTGCTCTTTAGCACCGCTCTCCTGGGCACAAACACTGATAATCCCTGACCTCTTGGCCCTGGCTAGAAGGGACAGGTCCCCAAATTCAAAGGTCCCTTCTGGTTCTTCCCTGGCCCTAGCCCACATTCCTTTTGGGATGTCTTTCCTCTCCTTCAAATCACAGAACACAAGGGCGAGGTGAGACCAGAGGGAGCAGGGGGATTCTGGAAGGCTATGTCCAGGCTGGGGAGACTGGCCCTGGCCAGAGTAGGCTGAATGAACAGGTGGGAGGCAAGCTCCGGAAGAGAGGCTGTCCAGGCCTCGGGGAGGTTGGTGGATACGGGTTTTCCAGCCTCCCAGGGAACAGGACCATGGGGACCTGGTATCTTCAGGATGGAATCATGACTGCAAGCACTTACGTTCAGTAAAGGGAACCGTGACCTGCAAGACAAGAAAAGGGCCAGAGATGTTGGGGGAAGAGTGTTAGCCACTGCAAAAGGCCCCCGGGATTAGCTCATTCCCTGATCTCCATGCCTCTCTTTCCTCGTCAACCAGCCACAGACCCCAGTGTAGGTCTCCAGATGGACAGTTCACTTGGATATCCCCACTGTCACCTCAAACTCAGTCCAGACAGGCTAAAGCCATCGCACTCTCCACACAGGTGCCCCACCTGGGAGCTCTGTCCCCGTGGTTCCCCTGCACTCTGCTCACCTGGCTGAGCATCTTATATGCTCACTCCAAGACGCCTCCTGCCCACTGCTGTGCTCCTGAGAGCTGCGCCCACCCAGCTGTGCTACTGAAATTCACTCAGGGTGCTGAGCAATTCCTGCTGCCTGTGGCCTGTGGACCAGCAGCATGGGCATCCCAGGTCCCACAGGAGGCCTAAGGATTCAGAGTCTGCCTTTTAGCAAGGTCAGTTGCATGTTAGTGTGGCCAGGACATAGGATGAGCCCCACGCTGCTCAGATTTGAAAATACTCCAAACCTTTGGCCTCCCCCACCTGCTGTTCCCCAGTTAGGACTCCGCAGCTCAGGCCTGCATGGATACAAACCTTCCTTACCAGCCTTCCTGGCTTTCTTCTTCCCACCATGCTCCCATTCACCTCTGTGGCTCTAGCGCCTTCCTGGCATTACACTGTCTGCAGAATACGTTTATCTAGGCACAAATCCTGGCACCGAGCTTCAAAGCTCCCTCCCCCTACCACTATCCCCATGCTCACCCCCAAGTCCCCTTCCCCTCCTCCCCTGTTCACCTACAGGAAGCCTAGGTCCTATCAGGTGCCCCGGTTCTTAGGAAGCCTATAGCTCAGTAATGAAAAGACACTCAACATGCCCTGGAGGATATGGAGTAAGACACAGCCACAGCACAGTCCTGGGGGTTGGGGACACAGGACACCAGATGGGCAACAGTAGGGAGGTTCCATGGAAAGTTGCTTGGATCCTACAAGGTGAGTAGGAGATGAGGTGGGGAGGTAAAAGGACAGTCCAGGGGTGGGAAGCACATGCGTGGTAGGGTTCCAGGACTCCATGGCAAGGTGGGGACAGGCCAGGTAGGCATGTCGCTGCAGAGGCTGTAGGCAAGGCAAGCAACTGGGATTTAACTATTTTGGAGACGATTGGGTTCCCGAAGGGTTTTCAGGGGAGAGTGCGTGATCTCTCTTTCTCCACCTATTCAAATCCTGTTCATCCTTCAAGGCCGGAGAAGCCTTTGCTGGCTTCCCCATCCCTGATGCTCCCTCTCAGGTCTGGACTCTACATCAACGCCTCTCCATGGTCCACTCTTCAAGTTCCATCTCGGTGGGATGCTAGTCTAGTCCGATTTTCACATGGGGATATCTTGACTCTTCCACTGAATTACAAGTCCTTTGCAATCAGGGCTTGTATCTAGTATTGCTTCCTAGCTTCCCACCCCTTGACACATTATGCATAAAGTTGGGAGATCATTTCACAGTGTAGCAGGTGACAGGTCCAGGTGTTATGACTCAAACTGACCACCAGGGGGCAGAAAACGGCTGCTCTGGGCTCAATCCCATCTGTGAACTTGAGGATCAACTGTTCAAGATCAATTTGACTCTGCCCAGATGCAAGGCAGGGGCCGGGCTTTTGAGATTCACTGGGGCATCTGGTGCGGGAGAATGACCCTCTTTCCAGGCAGCATTTGTGTGAATCATCACTCCACCCTTACCTGTTTCCCTGAATTCATGCTAAGAGCTGCTTAGGAGCTCCAAGGTCAAGCCTGTGTTGTCCCCTCCCCTTGACTGTGGGTACAACTTGTGACTTTATTCTACCCACAGAATATAGCAGAGGCAGTGGAAAGTCACTTCACAACCCCATCCTTGACTACTGTCTCATGACAGACCCAGATGCAGCAGCCCCAGCTCACCATGCCGGGTATTCCTGACCACAGAAACCCTGAGATAATCAGCATGTTTTAAGCTGCTAAGTAATTAATACACTTACAAACCCCTACAATGCAGGAGAGGAAGCCAGACCATGATGTAATGTGCCTAAGGTCACGGGACAGCAAGTGTCTGAGCCAGGACACCAGGGCCAAGCTGTAGGGTTTCTGTCAAAACCACTGCCTCTTGAGTAGCTTTCTGAGAAGGTGGGGGAGTCCCTGTGTTTGCACCCAAGTTCTAGCAGGTCTGGGGCAGAATGACTCAGTGGAGGACAAGTCTTGGCCTGGAGGCAGCCAAGGTGACAAACCTATTGTCCACTGAAGAATCGTGAGGGCCTTCCCTCTGTGACCAAGACTTCCTGAGGCTTCCTCCACACTCAGGCCCCAGACACCTGCTTGTGGGGGTAGGGGCTGGCCTGTGACTTACACTCACGTGAAACAGCTGGAGTGGCGGTGGCTCGTCACACAGGCTGCACCTGAGCAGACAGCAGCCGGGGGATCGTCATGGCCAAGGGCATTAGTCCCTGCCAGAGAAGAACGGGGAAGGTCAGTGTGCACTGGCCATAGAGGCTGCGAGGACAGACAGGCTGTGACACAGGACTCCAGGGTGGTAGTCTGTGCTTCCTGTACCCCATGGTGGCCTTGGCCTCTGAGGCTCCCAGCCCAAGAGCCTGGGGAACGACTAGTGAGGTCGCCTCTGGTCCCATCATCGTTTCCTTCCCTCTGTGCTGCTGTCTGGAACCTCACACCTGAGCAGCCAGGCTGGGGGGAGGGCGCACCTGGGGTGCGAGGCTGGGCAGGGGAGCACATGGGGTGAGCACAGGAGTCCAGGTCTTTCTTTCACGCCCCACTAGAGCATTCAGGTCTGTCCCTGTGTCACCTGAAAACTGACCCCTCTCTACGGCCCCAGGTGCCTCCTGTCCCTGCCCTTCAGCCTTTCCTGGGCCCGCCCACGTTTTCCAGCGCTGGACTGCACTTGCATTCCCTCAGTGTGACCCTGACCTCCCTCGGGCCAGATGTGCCACTGGACGTCAGACGTGCTGACGGAGAGGGCAGCAGGGCCCCAGCAGGACATCTAGGAAGATGTAGGCTACTTACTGGGGTGGCTTTAAATTCCTTTCACATCCACTCAACGTTACTAAGAGTCTGAGTGCTACCTGGAAGGGACAGGGAAGGACAGGACCCCCAAGGTGTGACACTCAGCCTCCACTCAGATGTCCTGAGGGAGGTCCGGGGTGTTTGTAGTGGGGAGGGGACCCAGCCATTAACCACAGAGCCACCCTGAAGGTACAGGGCTGACTGCCTCCAGGTTCTCTGTCTTGGCCCGAAGGTGGAGGTCAGAGGACAGACATCAGAGTCTCGCGGACTGGGGTGGCTGAGGCCAGCAGATGTCAGGAGCGGGGAAGCTGCAGAGGTAGCTGGCCATGGATGGAGTGGCCTCTGCGCACGTCCCCCCTTCCTCTCCGTCCAGACCCCACGGTCTCTGACCCCTTTTCCCCAAGAGGCTCTCACCACCGGGAACCACAAGTCCTGTGTGAGTGGCGGTTACAGCAGGGCTCTTCTACCCAGTGCTGAGTGACATTCCAAATGACAGACGGCAGAAGACTAAAGAGCCTTTGGGGCAGGTCCCTCATCGCTGGCCACACGCACATTGCCCGATAGAACGTGAGAACATCTGTTTCAGGATCCACGAACCCTCTCTCTGCCCCCCATAAAATACACATGGGTCAATAATTTGGTGAAGAATTGGAGGGAAAACTTTTCCAGACAAAGCCATTGCTGAGCTACCAATCCCTCCCTCCAACCCCAAGGGAGGAGGGCCTGGAGCTGTCCTGTCTCCCACCCACTGTGCCAAATGTCAGAAGAAGCTGGAGGCCCCAGATGCCCAGGGACAGAACAAAGGGCTGCCAGGGACCCCACAAAGGGAGACAGTGTGTCTTCCTGGGTTGAAGGAACTGTAGGAGAGAGGTGCATGGCAGGGAATCTCAGGAGAGCACCCTACCTGCCCCCCAAATTCCTAAGAGCGAGAGCCAGTTTCAAGTTCCTCCCAGCTCTCCAACCATCAGAGCCCCCCAGTTTCTATCCTGGCAGGTAGTATAACAATGATGGGGGGCATGAGCCTACAGAGGGACCAGACAGCCCACCTCCACAGCCATCCCACCTGGAAGCAGACCCAGCCGAACGAAGGAAGGGAGGGAGGGTGTCCCTTACTACTCAGGACTGAGCTAAGGCTGCATCTATCGTTTAAAATGCCTGCAAGAGGAGCGACCCCATGAGCGAGTTTGAAGGCCAGGCTTTCCTAGGTGAAGTCAGATTCCTCCCTCTGAGTACATTATGAAGTAAAAGGATACTTCGGGGAACACTTGCTTTGGGGGCACAAATCATATAGCACACTTGCTTAGCATATCAGTTACTTATGGAAAAATGATCCATGAAACGTAAGGACTCTCAGAGATCTGGCCCAGGATCTTTATTTCTACCTGAGGAAACCACGTTCTGAGAGGTCACGTGGCCTGCTTAACCACACACAGCAAGACAGAGGTGGAGCTGGAGAGGCCCTGGGAGTAGAACCTCCTGACCCCAGCACTGCTCTCTCTCCTTCCAGAAGGTCTACACTTATTTCACCAGGTGTTTCCTGAAGCAAGGTTTCTCAAATTGACTCCATAGTAACAATCACCTGAGCAGCATGTTAAAAGCAAGAGACTCCAGTCAGGCATGGTAGTACATTTCCTGTAATTCCAGTGGCTAGGGAGACTGAGGCAGGGGGATCAAAAGCTGGAGGCCAGGGCTGGAGTGGTGGCTTGGTGGTTACGATGCTTGCCTGGCATGCTTGAGTACACGGGTTCAAACCCCAGCATCCACGTACACAACTAAATGTCAGAGCAACGAAAGTCATATGAAAAACTCAATAAAAATTAATTCTCTCTCACTGTTCTTCTTAAAAAAAAAAAAGTCAGAGGCCAGCCTCAGCAATTTTAGTGAGGTCCTAAGCAACTTAGTGAGACCCTGTCTCAAAAGAAAAAATAAAAAGAGCTGGGGATGTGGCTCAAGTAGTAAAGTACCTCTGGGTTCAATTCCCAGTAAACATCTCTCACCCCCACCCAAAACAAAAACAGAAACAAAAAAATCAGACTCCAGACCTGCAGCAGCAGTCCTAGCAGTGGGGCTCAGGAATCTGCAGGGTTAACAGTTGGCAACTTTCCACCTGGCCCTTTTGGGAGATGGGGGAGGCAGGCAGGCCTTTGGGAGGAATTCAGTCTGGAGACAGTGGGGGTGGGGGTGACCATGCAGAGTCCCTGGCCTCATCCGGTGCCCACCACAAGACTGTCCCTGGTTCCGTGTCCTTCCGGCAGTTGGGACAGAGGTCAGGAGGAGAAAGGAAGTCTGAGAAGAGTCAAGGGCACATCCGCCTGGAGGTGGAGCCTATAAAGAGGTCAGGGTGGGATGGCCATCCCGCTAGCAGAGGTTGGGGAGGGACACTAAAAGCCACCCTGAGTGTCTCCCCCTCTCTATTGGGCAGGGGGCTCCACACCTCACTGCCTGGGCCAAAGCTGGCAGGAAATGCAGCTGGCATGGCTCCTAGAAGGAATGTGCCCCCTGCTCCCCACCCACCCCCTCAGGAGCTCGAGTGAACTGAGTGGGCCCAGGCACCGGCTGATCTCAATTTCCTCTGATGCGACTAGGCTGTCCAGTCATTTAGTAACTCATGAAATTGACACAGCAGGTGAGCAGCCCCAGAGAGGAGGGCCTGGGTTTTCCTCCTCACCTGTCTTGGGCACCGTGGTCCGCAGGCAAGGCTGTCGGAGGGGATGAAGGAAAAGGATCCTGTCCCTTCCGCTGTACTTGTGCCCATTTCCAAGCCCTGACTCCCGGAATGAGAGTCTGAAGGGTTGGTGACCACACAGGTCCCTTGGCCCCAGGCTGGCAACTACAGCAGCACCGGGGTATACCGTTTGGGAAGGGGCCTCTCTAGGAGATGCGAATCACCAAAGGAGAAAACCCAAGACATCAATGTAATCATGGGCCACAGGCAGGTGGTTTACAGAAGGGGTGACCCTAAAGGCTAATGAGAGAACTAAGGGAAGGAGCAATATGGCGGCTAAGACCCTCTGCGACTGTCTCCCCACAGACACAAGCTGAACAGAGGTTCATGCACCACTACCTTCAGCTAAGGAGATCAGGCAGGAGACCAGAGACCGTTTAACAGAATGAAGAGCAGTATGGAAGAAGGCAGGATGAGAAGAGGTGCCCTCTTCCCTCAACTCCAACCGGCCCCTAGAGAGAGACCCCTCCCTCTTGGGGAAGGGAAAGGGACATAAGACCCTGTCACAGGGAAAGCCAGTGCTGGCAGAGCTCCATGACCCCTTCCACCCGGCCAATACCTGCAGACCGAGCCACTAGAACCATGCTAAGCCAGGTGGCAGATGACCTCCACTCCCCTCCTCCAATGACAAGAGAGGACAGGACTGGAGTCATCTCCAGGGGGACCTGCCAGGAGCAGGCAAGAAATCTAACCAGGACTTTGTTTTTGTTCCCAGTGCCAGGTCCACCACTGTGAGACTCCACATATGGTTAAAACCAGAGGCCCTATATGTGGTCCTGAGCTCAGACAGAGCCTCTAGATGGGCCCAGTATCAGTGGAGACTTGTGCACTTGTGGGACAGACTCAAGTTGTAGCCTGCGTCAGTTCCAACCCTGGAGAGGGCCAGGGACACAGCTGGCCTCCTCCTGGGACTGGGCAGGCCTCTGTGGCTGTGAGACTCAGGTGTGACCCAGCTTAACATCAGCCTTGGCCAAGGGACTATTTCCATCCCCCAACCTCAGGCAGCACAGGTATTTCCAGTCCAGTGCTCGCAGACAGCCCTGCACCAGGCGGAGCCCTGCACCCCATGAGATGGACTTGTGTTTTGGCCTACATCATTGCCAGTTGTGGTGTAGGTCCCCTGCACCCTAAGACTGTAGGTTCTTGTGGCTATGAAACTCAGGGACCACTCAGCTTACCATAAGCCTGGGGGGCCAAGGGTCAGCCCTCACTAATAGCCCCTCAACCTTGGGTGAGTGTAGAGCTCTATAAGACACAGTCAGGTGTAGGGTAGGCTGGTAAGCACAAGACCTTGCCCAGGAACTTAGTGCTGGGTCGGCGACACCTAACACTAGGCAGATCCTAATGGTCCCCCGCCCCAGGCCTACCAGCAGATGGAGCCCCTTGAAAGTTCCAGTGCCAAGGGAACGCATGCAATTTCAGTTTATCAGACTTCTAAACCACCCAGCATTATAATGAGTTCACCTTAGCAATAGGCATCCTGTAGCAGTGTGGGTCCCTGGTCCTACTCCAGTGTTGTGCTGGTCTCATAGGCTGTGGGCTTAGGGTATGACACAGCTCCGTGACAATAGTGGCTACAGATGTAACACAGGGGCTTGAGAGTAGCCCGTCTATAGTGACTCTGTCCAAAGCCAAAAAGAATCACACAGCACAGGACAATAACGGTGGACAAGGCTTATGGGTCTAATCTGACACCAGGAGGGGATTATGGGGACACACTGGTCTTTGCAGGTACTCTCCTGCTTCTGAACAACACACCAACAGTGTGTTTGGAATAAACTGGGCTTGGATTGCCCTCTAATACTGAAAGAGTGACAACGCACCATCAGCAAACGCAAGCCCCGACACACCCAGTGCTGAAGTAACTCTAGGCTCAAAGATAATAAGCAGGCTGCTTAGACTTTGTAGAAAGACAGGTACAAAATCAGAATGGGAAGACTAGAATACATGCCAAATCCTGCAATGCTCAGATAACACCACGCACCAGAAACCACCGTCCAACCTAATCCCTCGATGCTCAGATAACACCACGCACCAGAAACCACCGTCCAACCTAATCCCTCAGTGCTCAGATAACACCACGCACCAGAAACCACCA